>JAPFFP010097093.1:0-20143 GCA_026153255.1 Solanum medicagineum | reverse complement strand
GCCAGCAACTATACGAGTCAATAGTTGGACTACATTTCTCAGATCCTGCACGGTAGCATCAATAGGTGGTTCTGGGGGAATTTCACTACTTCTGGGTTCATCAGGAGCTATAGGATTTAGAGATGTCTATGACAGAGACTCCTCTTGAACCTCATTTCATTGTCTCACCTGACTGGGTATACCAACCACCACTTCTACTCTATTCCCTTTACCTTTGTTTTGCCTGGTTTTTGGCATACTTGCTATACAAAACAATTTAGGGCTTAGATACAATCCACCTATTACACTTAGCTTTATAGCACGATCTAAAGAACAAAAAGAACGTAACCACTCCTAAATGCCACGTAGCCTCCTGCTTATAAATGTGGTGCACAACAAATCGATAAACAAGATTCTACATAGACACGACTTTGTAGACTCCCTAGGATGACCCGCTCTAATACCACTTCTATCATGGCCAAAGTCCCATTAGGACGGACTGGCACCAGTTGCCGATAAGGCCTGAGAGAACCAACCTGTATCTATGCGCTTTTAATATATATTATAAGGGATTTCTACATTCAACATGCCATTAAGAAAGTAAACAATGATAACAAGCCAAAAGGAAATGCATATGGCTAGGCCGTTGGAGCCACGGTGTTTAAAGTATGAGACATGACCACACTTTAATTTACATAGTCTACAAAGCCTCTGGATAAGGAAAAGTATCTAATAAGGGTCGAGACAGGCCCCGCCTCGACTAATTGTGTAATACAAAAATATAAGCTCCAGACACACACAAAGCTCCGAAGCAACCTGGAGCTTGGTAACAACAGCCAGATATCCTGTACTCCTACTGGGGAAATATACTAGCATCTGTACCTACAGCATGAAATGAAGGTCCTCCATAAGGGACGTCAATACGAGACAATGTATTGAATATGTAAGGCAGGAAATACTGTATATGAAGTAACAACTCAAATGAAACTATCCATTGGTGTAGGATAAGAGACCACCCTTTGTTATACTGTGGGATCATGTACTTTATGTTCATTTTATTACTTTATCTTTACTGTATAATTTGTGCACAGCAAGTAATATAAATGACCAGCTGATCAGTGGTAAATCTATATAGGGATTGGCCCTGGCTAGGCTTTTCCTTTAACCCCTTGGGCTACCCCTCGTGATAGGATCGACCCTGGCTAGGTGATTCTTTCACCCCTCGAGTTACCACCCATCAATAAACAATATACTTTATCTTTCAATTACTTATGGGATTGTTCTTTTGGTGGTCATAATATTGGAACTAGAGGACTATAGATACAACATATGACATGTAAATAATCACAAAAGACAACACCATAATGAAAGGAGTAAGTTACACAAATAATGAAATGCATATGAGGTAGAATAACACGTGAACTTTATTTAGTAGAACAAACTTGTGTATCTTGGTATCCAAGTATGTATGCAAATTTAAAGGAGACTAAGTATGGGAGCATGTGATCATGTGAAAGAGTGGAGACATGGCTAGTTGTTATGTCGAAGTAGATAAGAGCCTCTATGTACCAAGGAAGAACCTAGGTTTCATGCCAAGTAATACGAAATCGAGTAGCCTTATATACCTCGCTGTACGACCTCACTATTACCTTGAGATAACCTTCCCTTCCTCCAAATATTTATCTAAAATATAGTAGGCAATAAAACTAGCATTAGCAGCCAATAGATACATCTGGGCAGCCCAATATCATAAAAAAACAACACAGGCAGCAAGCAGGTATTTATAAATCTGAGCGTATTCTTTCAACATTTCCGCCCTTAATCGTATTTTCTAATATACATTCTGATATGCATATCATGTGCATCCTGTTCTAATGCCATAACAGTCTTACAAAATCCCACAAAGCACAACACATAACAATTTTACACAACATATAAATAGGCGGCATAACGTTACGTCCCTTTGCCACATTTTGACGTTGACAATTCCAAACCTGTTTCAACTTTACCCAAAATATCCACAATACTTCTATACATAAAAACAACCTTAAAACAGTATAAGAATAGTACCAAAGCAATCATTAAGGACGTGAGGCAATAGCCTCTCATCCAGCATCCCACAAGTTCGTATTAAGAACACAATTGCGATATCCTATAAGAATTCACTTTTGAGGACGGTAAAAGTGGTGCAGCAGCCTCTATACATCATTTAAGAATCAATATTCATTAATAACAATAGCCTCCCTTCATAATCAATTCAATCAAAGAGAGAAAAGCTTCCAAATAAATAAGAAAATTGTATAACAATCTTGGAACACATGCTGTCCAAATTTTTCAGCATATACCTAACCAACATAGTCTCTTATTTTTCATGAAGAAACCTTACTAAACACACAACTATAATCACTTACCTTTACCTTCAAGGTTGAGGGCCTCCCTAAGAACACTAAAAGATTCCTTTGTCTGCTTTACAAAGTCATGAAAGAGTTGAGAGAAAACTTGGAGAGCAATCTGATTTTTTTCGTTCAAGTTGAAAATGACTTATGAGAGCTGTTTTAAACCCTTTTTAAAGGGGGAATTTGGCCAACTTACTAAGGAATTTTTAGCCTTATTTTACTAAGTTGGTGATGCAGCTTCTTTCCCCTTTCACTTGGGCCTTATTGGATTCAAATTGTTTGGGCCTTGGCTGCCCATTTTTCCCTTTTCTCCTTACTTAGTTTTGGGCCAAATTAGTCAAGTGGGTCGTGATGTACTTGGGCCCTTTTATTATTCATATTGGGATGTATGTATTGTCCATTTACGATGGTAAAACACGGGTTAAAGTTACACCCTTAACACGGACTTCATTCATAATCGGACTTGGACAAATTCGACGTCGGGCCTCGTCTCCGTTTAGCTAGCAAATGTAAGCTAAGCAAGTAGGTGACTCACCTGCTAGCTTCCTAAGTCCTACAAGCACCTCAATTCTCTCACTTTGTTTAGGGCCATGATCTCCTCAATTCGACTTAAAACTTATTTACACTCGACCCACTTTAGCGTTAGACAAACATATCGCCCTTTAATTGGAGATTCAATCACTTTTAAAAATTGGCGCTAATTTGACCAAAACATATCATGTTTCATTTGCATAGTACTAGTATTGTAAGATGTGGGGTGTTACATTGTAGGCCTCCTTCAAGATCAACTCCCTTAAGTCATCAACATTAGGCACACACAACCTACCTTAGTACCTAAGGGCACCATCTTCCCCTTGGAGAAAACCTCCACTTTACCATCTTTCTCCAAGGCCTTCAACTATAACAATGCGGGGTCAAGATCTTTTTTTAACTTTACATTCTCAATCAAAGAAGACTTAGTACCATCAACCACCACTACACCATCATTTTTTACTTCATCCAACCTAACCTCCAAGCTAGCCAACTGGTGAACCTCTCTAGCCACCTTCTTGCACCATCCTCAACATGAGCTAGACTACCCATGACACATTTTTGGGCATTTTTTAGGGTTGTTTCAAAGACGGGATCAAGATCTTGTTTTACCTTTACCTCCTCAATCAAAGAAGACTCAGGACCATCAACAACCACTACACCCCCATTATAAACTTTATCCAACCTAACCCCAATCTAGCCAACTAGTAGACCTCTCTAGCCACCTCTTTGCCACCATCATCAACATGAGCTACACTACCCATAGACACCCTACTTAGAGCATCGGCCATAACATTAGCTTTGCCGGGGTGATAATGCACAATCATATCATAATCTTTAAGGAGCTCTAACCACCTTCTTTGTATCAAGTTAAGATCTTTTTGGGTGAACACATGTTGGAGACTTTTGTGGTCGGTAAACACATCAACATGAACCCCATACAAGTAGTGACACCAAATTTTCAAAGCAAATACCACGACCGCCAATTCAAGATCATGGGTGGGATAATTCTTTTCATGCACCTTAAGTTGTCTAGATGCATATTCTATCACCCTGCCATTTTCTATCAAAACACACCCCAAACCAATTCTTGAGGCATCACAATATACCACAAACCATTCCAACCCTTTTGGTAGAGCCAAGATAGGAGCGGAGACAAGCTTATCTTTCAAAGTTTGAAAACTCCTCTCACATTCATCGGTCCACACGAATTTTGTCTTCTTTTGGGTCAACTTAGTCATAGGATAAGCAATAGAAGAAAAACCATTAACAAACCTTCAGTAGTATCCTGCCAAACTGAAGAAACTCCTAACATCTGACGGAGTCAAGGGTCTAGGACAATTCCTATAGGATCCACCTTAATGCCATCATCCGACACCACATGCCCCAAAAATGCAACTTGTTTAAACCAAAACTCATATTTTTTCATATTTAGCATACAAACTCTCTTCCCTCAAGATTTGCAACACCACCCTCAAATGATTCACTTGCTCCTCCTCACTATGGGAATAACTCAAGATATCATCAATAGAGACCACCACAAACATGTCAAGGTAGGGTTTAAAGATCCTATTCATGAGATCCATAAATATAGACGGTGCATTAGTCAACCCAAAGGACATAACAATAAAATCAAAGTGCCCATACCTAGTTTGGAAAGCTGTCTTGAGAATATCATACTCCCTTACTTTCAGTTGGTGATATTCGGATCGAAGATCAATCTTTGAAAAGTGACTAGCCCTTTGAAGTTGATCAAAAAGGTCATCAATCCTTGGTAGAGGGTACTTGTTCTTTATGGTAACCATATTAAATTGCTGGTAATCAATGCACATTCTAAGAGAACTATCCTTTTTCTTCACAAACAACAGCGGTGCACCCCAAGATGACTTACTAGGCCTTATGAAACCCTTTTCCAACAAATCCCTTAATTGCTCCTTTAACTCTTCAATTCCGCCAGGGCCATACGGTAAGGGGGAATAGAAATGGGTTGAGTATCAGGAAGGAGGTCTATACCAAAGTGTATTTCACTTTCGAGAGGAACACCGGGAAGCTCATCGAGAAAGACATCAAGAAGCACATTAACCACCAGAACCGATTCAATAGGAAGGAATTTGGACTCAACACCCCTAACCCTCACAAGATGATAAAGGCAACCCTCAAAATCAACTTTTGAGCTTTAAGACAAGAAATGAATATACCCTTGACCATCATATCATGACTTTCTCATTCAAGAACGGGGTCATTGGGGAATTGGAATTCAACCCTATGGGTTCTAAAATCAATAAAAGCATAATGTGTATGCAACCAATCCATCCCAAGAATGACATTAAAATCCAGCATACCTAATTCAATAAAATCACAAGGCAAGACTTTATGCAAAATGAACACAAGACAATTTCTATAGACTCTTCTAGCAACAATGGACTCACCAATGGGGGTAGTCATAAGGCTCACACAACAACTCAGGGCTAACATGAAGTTTTTTGGAAATCAAAGGAGCAATGAAAGAAAGAGTGGCACCTAGGTCTATCAATGCATACATATCAAAATAAAAAACCTTTTACATACCGGTGCCGATATCGGGCACTTCATCCACCCCTTGGCATCCTTGAAGAGCATATAATCTATTTTGCCTTAGAGCACCCCCTTGTTGGCCTCCCTTATCCTCTGGACCCGTATTTGTACCTTGGCCTTGTGGACTGTTGCTCCCCAGTTCACTCAAGTGTACGTGGTCTCACTAGTAATATAATGTCCCTAATTAAAGAGCAGGGCTGTCGAACCCAAAGGATTTGAATTAAATTGGTTACCAATCTCAGTTATCACGTTTATGGTGCTTGGGTAAAAAGCGTTTTGTGCAAATAAGTAAAATGACTGTAAAGAACAAATGTCTACTAAATTAACCTGAATTTCACTACAAGATGTCAATTGATGAGTAATTCCAGCGTTGTAACCTTTACAACCTAGTTTAGCCTTAACAATATCTATCTTTGTCTGGTTTCTTGATAATTGATTCACGGGGTTTAATTTACCTGAACAGGGTTGCACACCTCTGCCAGCCTATCGTTATTGACTGCCTAACTACATCGTTAAGCGGAGATAGATAGACCAATAAAAATGCATTAAAGTTATCTCCCCGTATTATGAACTGAGCGAGGTGTAAGGGTAGTTGTCACTGGTCTCCTTTACACAAATCAACCTAGTTTCCTAGTGTTGAAAAAGCTCCCTACATCTCTCGAATCTAGAGTGAACAACTAATTCACCCCTAGTTAATCAGGCTAAGAAGTATAGATAACAATAGCATAGGAATAACCAGAAGAAACCATTCATAGATGTTCAAAGTTAAGAACTACACATTGCATATGGCTACAACCCCAGAATATGGAGACTTAGCCACTCATGAACGTGAAATACATCATGAATGAATTGGAAAACATCAAAAACCCAAGGGTAAAGATTAAACTAACCAAAATAATGTGGAAAAGAGCTCTTCGTCGCTCCTGCTGCAATTCTTGCGTAAAAAACAAATGTAAAACCTAAGGTCTATGATAGAATAATAACAAAAATCTTGTAATTCAACTTTTTTGCATGGGGTCCTCAAGTCCATGATGCGGACCCCTTGTATTTCTAAAATTTCGCTTAATTTGCTAACTAGGTAGTTTTGCACAACTTTTGAACAGGTCCGCGATGCGGACTTTGCACACTTCTCAGCTTCGAGCCTTTTTCTGCATTCTTGAGCTTCCACAGCCTTGTTCCAAGTCTGCCACGTGGACTTTGGTCATTTGGCTATTTTTACTAACTTTTATCTTCCGATTTCCAGGCTATGTTCTTCCTTCAACTCCGGGTTTAACTCCGAACTTTCCTAATCAAAGCAAAATCCTACAAAAACATAACCAACCTGTGCACTCGGCCCTGTGTTAGCAAAATAAGAGAAAAATACATGAAAACACCTAGACTCAATGAATTTACCCTCTGGCTTGTCTCTATTTATGGGCATTATTGGTTAATTAGGCGTATAAATACACCTAGGATCACCACCCGACACTCAGATCTTTGTCCTTCCTCGGGCAAACTAATACATATTCATGAGACTTCCTACGCTAGTATGTACAATGAACATCATGCAGACACACTCTTTGAACCATGGTGAACAACTTTCAGTGCCCTTGGCAGAAACTACTCGCTCCTAGTACTCCTGGATACATGCGGACTCATGTAGAATATTTAACAGTTTGTCCAGTTACTGACCTTGGATGATCATGTGCCCTCGCCAAGAAGAATTACCTATGAACACCACTAAAAACCTAAACAGTAGATAAAAGATGGGCACACAAACAACTCTCACTCTCTGAAAAGATGTCTCAAGTTGCTTCTAGATTCCATAGGCTTGCCCTTAACATAAACTTAGACCTAGTTGGGATTCTCCTTAGAGGATCACGTAGCTCTTTATTTTGGATATAATGTAGGCTGCGGGCAGGTGGAATCCTTTTATGGATATGGCTGACACAACTCAATTCCCTAGTTCTCATAGCACACACTTCATGTCCTTTTAGGACTTCCCTTCTTCCTTACTCCAATAACCCTCGTTAACACTCCCATAAGTCATACCTTACGTGCTAAAACTTGTTTACATTTGACCAATAGATAACACCAACTACGAATATATAGACACCCTAAAAAGAAAATCATATATATATTCAACTGACACTTTACTACTGCTCAACCCTCAGGTGTCCCTTCAAGTCCCCTCTCCTTTGATTCACCATGCTAAAACGCTAGGAAATTAGGGAAAAATACGGACAATTGACCAAAGAAAAAGGATTGGCTTTAATTATGGTTAAACAAAGAATAGGCTAAGGCTCAAAAGGGCTAACTAAGGGTATTTTCATTAGGTGGATGTACATTCAACAGTGTTGTGCTATCAAAGAAACGCCTAGATCCTCTCCTCTAGTTCCAACTCCTACCAAGTCTACTCTATATACCAGGCAAGTTCTGGAACCTATCGCAATAGAGACCTACAATTTGCTCGCTCACTTTTGGCACACTTTCATCATAAGGTTAACACTAGAGTTCCTATTATGGTATTCACATGAATTCAATTAATTAAGCATACATACAATTGTGACTTATAAGGATCAAGCATCTCCTTATAAACTAGGTTCAAGAGTTTACGCTCGATGCTCATTTGTACACTACCACACTCTACATGAACTCGATTCGACAAATGCCCTTAGGACGATCATCATCCATCTATCATAGGGCCCCCATCACTCAACTATGACTAACATAACTATTTGCAACAAATAAGATACTACCAATACTCATTGCATTCACAGGATATTAACATTAGAACATCCATGCATAGGAGTAGTTGTAGTTATTATTTACAGACCCAACATAAAAGAAAAGATGTTCAATACTAATATTAAAACAGATGTCCAATCATAACCAATAACATCACAAAGCAGGAATAGAAATAGTGGTCTTAATACATGCCGATAGAAATAGAAAAATAGAAGCATAAAGATAGATCAATCCCCATCCTACACTTAAACTTAGCATTGCCCTCAGTGCTAACCATACAAAACTTGTAAGGCGGAATTATGGTGCTTACTCATTAGCGGACCCCGGTAGGATGGGCTCACCCCCTACGTAGACCGGTGGATCATCAACTATCTCATCCTTCTTGGACTCGTCCTCTTCATCATCATGCACCTCTCCTGGGCTCGTAGGGTACATCATCCTCCACAGGCTCAATGAATCATGGTCCGATGGGCAATATAGCTTTAGCTTGTGTGTTCAGTGGGTATTGGACCTCGACCTCTTACAGCTCTTCTCTCGTGGAGGGCCGGCCGCCAGTACAGTTTCATAACATCTGAAGGCCATACATGCGGACCGCAATCAGCTCATCCCGATAAGCTCTCTTAGTAGTGGTCAAGACTGGGCCCAAAGACACATCCAGCCCCTTGATGTTGGTGGCGACATAGCGGGGCCTGGATGACAGGGAAATAATCCGCCTCCTCCTCTAGAACACCTGTCCTACGACATAAAGAAGTAGTAAGGCCCCCAAAAGCATACCTGCGACCCTTGTGGGTCTTTTCCTTCCACATCACTAGCCTGAAGATGGCGCCATAGTTCAATTGCATTCTCATCATGAGTGCATATGTGAGGCAGACTCGATCCCTCGTCACATTTGTGAAGTGCTGCCCCGAGAAGAAGGAGTGTCTCTATCTTGACCCAGACCCGGGCCACCTTAGTCATGTAAGCAAACGGGAAGGAGAGATGATAACCCCTCTCTGAGGGTCGCACCCATTTCGCTATGGAGGTTGGCCCTGAAAGAGTGTATCTGATAGCTTGATATAATGGGTGACTGTACAACTCATTGAAAGTACCCGCTGAGACCTCTTATGGGGTACCAAGGACCATGTTGATAGCAAGAGGGGAAAAGTTCACCTCCATTCCTCGAACCACGACGGATTGAGACCTTGAATCTTTGCTTATGTTGGCGTAGAATTCCCACACCAAGCTTACGTTATAAGACCAGGGGTCTTGGAACAAGAACCCCAACCTCAATTCATTTGAACTGATTGAGAATCTGCAAGTATTCATCCCTCTGCAAGTCTATGTCAATTGGGATGTCCAAGTAGTACTTCGTCTTATCATCAGACTGGTACCACTACTTTTCCTCCTTATCCACTACTTAGGCCCCGAATCTTACGTGCTAGCCTCTTCTAGTGTCGCGGGGCACTTTTGGGACATCCCGGGATCGCTTCCGAGTACTGGAGGCCCCTGCTCTGCTAGACTGACCACCTCGGCATACACGTGAAGACATGATACCTGCAAGACACAAGTGCATAATCAATATATAGGCAACCATGTCTGCAACCCCACACTTAAACTCAAACCCGTATGACGAGGGTACTTAGACTTCGTCAAGTCATACGGGCTAAATCACTTCACAAGTCAAAGCGAACTCATACTTCCCGAGCAATACCATCCACCTTCACATCATAATCTACCAATTTTATCAACAACGAGAGCACATAGCAATCAACCCCACACTTAAACTTAGGTACAATACATATGGGAAACACCACATATTTCCGCATCATAAAAACAAAATCTCGAGAACCCCTAAGCATTCCCTATTTTCAATAGTTACAAGAATATCCACAATTCGCATGGTTCCAATAGCCCAGTCAACCCCTCAAGGTCATGCATTTAACCCCATAGTGTAACTATGTTAAGTTCAACAAGGGAACTTCATCACAAACACGATGTCCTGTGAAGAACACCTAAACCCCCAATTTTCCTCCCAAAATTTCTCGTACTTCGAGTTGGGTTTGCACCCACAATAATCAAATACAATACGCATGTATATGAACAAATTAACCAAAAATAAAGCACACCCAACAAGTATTAACAATGAATTACCAAGAAACAAGTCAACCCACTTGCAATTTCACCCAAAACATGGAAGAATTCGAACCTTGAAGCCATGGAATCAATCCAAATTGAAGTGGAGAAAATGTATCTTGCGCGAGGAATGACCGATATGCACTGAAGTTCGTGACCCTAGTGGTGTGCGACACAAACTTGTTTGAAAATTTGGAGAAAGAGGGAAGAAGAAGAGGAGAAAAATAGAGGATAAAGGGTTTGGGGTCGGGGGTGTGGGACAAAAATGGGGAAAAAATAATGGTTTGGGTATTTAAATGAGGGTGGGCCATGTATGCACGCAGAAGAAATAACACATATCCACGTTCCCTCCGAGTCGCAGAGAGAATGCGAATCTACACTTAAGAAAAAATTGTTTCCTGTGTGCAGCAACAGTAAGCATCCGCGATGGATCTGCGTCGCGGTACCATCGTGAATGCTCACTGTTTTGAGCTCCATTAAAATTTTATTTTTTTTGCTCCGAGCCTCGAAAAATTCCCCGAATACCTTAACATGCTTCAAAACAATAAAAATAATGTATTAGACCAAGAAAAAATAAAAAATACCCAACGGATCGTCGGGAAATGAGGATGGAAAATCTGCACAAAATTGCAAGGTTCCGCAACGCGGAGGCATCGCAGACTTGTACTTGTGCGAATTTCTCACACTTGTTGCACGGGATCTGACATTTTGATTTTTTTGTTTTTGTTTAAATAAAAGAAAATAACTAATATTACCTCACCACGGGTTGCCTCTCACGCATCGCCTAATTTAACATCGCGGCACGACGCATCATCGTGTCATTCATCATTGGCCAACTCAGTGGCCTCCTCCACTTTTGAGTCGTGTCCTCACCGTAATATTGTTTGACACATTCACCAGTCACCAAAAAAGTTTGGTTTGTGTTCAAGTCCTTTAACTCCACTACACTGTGGGGTGTAATCGCTACCACCACGTACGGTCCACTCTATTTAGACCTTAGCTTCCGTGGAAATAATTTTAGATGGGAGTTAAAGAGCAATACCTATTGACCCGGCTCAATGTTCCGCTTTATTATGTGTCGGTCGTGCCACTTCTTGGTTCGCTCCTTGTAGAGCTTGGCATTTTCATAGGCTTGGAGCCAGAATTCACCCAACTCCTCCAACTAGTCTCTTATGTCCTGCGAGCTAAGGGCCAAGATTCAGCTTTTTTATCACCCAGTATGCTTGATGCTCGAGCGTTACGGGCAAATGACAGGCCTTGCCATACACCAACCTATAAGGAGAGGTTTCGATTGGGGTTTTGTGCGCAGTCTGGTACGCCCACAAAGCTTTATCAAGCTTTATCCCCCAATCTTTCTAGGTGGCATTTACTATCTTCTGCAATATTTACTTCACCTCCCGGTTTGACACCTCCACCTGCCTGCTGGTTTGTGGATGATATGCTATAGACACTTTGTGCCTGATCCCATACTTTGCCAGCAAATTCTTCACGGTTTTGTTGAGAAAACGGGTACCGCAATCACTGATAATGGCTCTTGGAGTGCCAAATCGTGTATAGATGTTCTTCTTGAGGAACCTTCTCAGCACCTTGGCATTATTGGTATGGAGGGCGACTATTTCTACCTATTAAGAGACGTAATCAACCCCTACAAGGATATAGTGACATCCAAAGGATGGTGGGGATGGCCCCATAAAGTCAATGCCCTAAACATCGAAGATCTTTACTTCCAGAATATTGTTTAGGGGCATCTCATGCCTCCGAGATATGGCACCAGTTTTCTGGCAAGCATCACAGGCCCTAGAGAACTGAATAACATCTTTGAACAGAGTGGGCCAAAAGAAACCTAATTGCAATACTTTGTGCGCTGTCTTGTCACCACCATGATGACCCCCATACAGGGAGGCATGACATTTCTCAAGAATTTGCTTCATCTCCGCCTCCGGAATACATCTCCTCACCATGCCATCAGCTCTTTGTTTGAAAAGGTAGGGCTCATACCAAATATATGCCTTTGTATCATGATACGACCTCTTTTTCTGCTGGTATGTTGCATCAGGAAGGAACACACCACTCACCAGGTAGTTTACAATATCCGTGTACCATGGTAATTGTTCCACCTCAATTGCTAGCAGCTGCTCATCGGGGAACTCTTTTTTGATCTGTAATTGCTCCCCTATGTGAGCATCAGTTTCCAGACAGGATAGGTGGTCAACAACCTAGTTCTTACTCCTCTTTTGATCCTTGATCTCAATATTAAACTCTTGGAGCAATAAAATCCATTTGATTAGGCACGACTTAGCATCCTTTTTATTGAACAAGTATTTTATGGCAGCGTGGTCTGTGAACACCACCACTTGGGTCCCCACCAAATAAGCTCTGAATTTATCAAATGCATATACTAATGCTAGCATTTCTTTTTCAATAATTGTAAAATTGCTTTGTGCTGCATCAAAGGTATAGCTGGCATAGTATATAGAGTGGAAAACTCTGTCTCTACATTGCTCCAATACCGCACCTACTGCTGTATCACTGCTGTCACACATTAGCTCAAACGGGAGACCCCAGTCAGGTGCTACTAGGATAAGAGCCTCCACCAACTTTTTTTCCAGCAATTCGAACGCCGACAAACAAGATTCATCAAAGTGAAACGGTACCTTTTTCTCCAATAGGGGACACAGCGGCTTTGCAATCTTTGAGAAGTCTTTAATGAATTTGAGGTAAAAAACCTTCATTCTTAGAAAACTCTAGACTCCTTTGACTGAAACCGGTGGTGGCACCTTGTCGATCACCTCGATCTTGGCTCTGTCTACCTCCAACCCCTTCTTGGACACTTTGTGACCTAAGACTATCCCCTTTTTAACTAGGAAGTGACATTTCTCCCAGTTAAGAACGAGGTTAGTCTCCTCGCACCGTGCTAGTACTATATCCAGATTTTGCAAGTAGCTCTCAAAAGATTCACCGAAGACTGAGAAGTCATCCATGAACACCTCCACAAAGTCCTCCACCATGTCATGGAAGATCGCCATTCTGCACCTATGGAAAGTGGCTGTTGCATTGCACAAACCAAAGGGCATGTGTTTGAATGCATGAGTCCCATATGGACATGTGAAGGTTGTCTTTTCTTGGTCCTCGGGTGCAATGGTTATTTGGTTTGTATCCCGAGTACCCATCAAGAAAGCAATAATACTCCTGCTCAACGAGTCTATCCAACATCTGATTAATGAAAGGCACGGGGTAATGCTCTTTCCTGGTGGTATCATTCAATTTTCTGTAATCCATGCAAATTCGCCCCCTCGTCGCCGTTCTAGTTGGAATCAGCTCATTCTTTTCATTGGTGACAACTGTTATCCCGTCTTTCTTGGGGACACATTGCACAGAGCTTACCCATTTGCTGTCTGATATGGAGAAGATCATCCCTGCATCCAACCACTTAATGATCTTTTTCTTTACTACCTCTTTCATGATTGGATTTAGCCTTCTCTGTGGTTGAGCCACTGGCTTGTGGCCCTCCTCCATGAAGATTCTGTGCATGCATAGGGTTGGATGATGCCATGGACATTAGACATCTACCGCCCCATTGCTCTTATTCTTTTCTTCATCACCGCAACAACAACTTCTACCTGGACTCAGTCAATGAAACAGACAAGATTACAGGTAATGTATTATTTTTGCCAAGGAATTCATACCTGAGATGTGATGGTACCTGCTTCAACTCCAACTGAGGAGCCTCTTCAACTAAGGGTTTGGGTGGTGGTCCCAACACCCTGTGTAACCACTCATTCATCTTTTTCAACATACTCACATTGTGAGCATTTAACACACTCTCAATTTTGCGGGCCTCAATATCATCCACTAGCCCTTGATTCAGCAATACCCTGGCTAGTGGATTTTCAATATCAACCTAGCTTATAACGACTGCAGTGTCTATCACTGCGATGGATGCTAGATCTTCATAAGCAGTCGGTAGCTTCATAGCCTAGTACACATCGAATAGTTCCACCTTATCATCGGCTCTCATGGTGAGCCTCCTTGCTGTGACATCAATCAATGCCCCTCCTGTAGCTAGGGACGGGCGTCCAAGTATGAACGGGACCTCAGGGTCCGGCTCAAAATCTAGAATGATGAAGTCCAAAAGGAAAATGAGAGATCCCACTTGGACTTAGACATCCTCAATAACTCCATCGGGCCTAGCCACAGACCTCTGCCAGCTGTAACATAATGGTGGTTGGCTTTGGCCTTCCAAGCCCTTGCTTTAGGAACAAAGAAGTGGACATGAGGTTTAGTCTAGCTCCTAGATCACACAAGCCCCTAGAATTCAGATGACTCCCGATAGTTACACAGTAAAACTCCATAGATCTTTGAACTTCGCTGGCAAGTTTGATCTATTGAGAATTTTGGAGCTGCATGCCTCTATCAGTGCCACAGTCTTATACTTAGCTCACTTAGTTTTGTTATAGTAATGTCCTTGACATATTTGGCGTATTTTAGGATCCCCTGCAAAACATCTATCAACACTAAGTTAATCCGTACCTATTTTAGCAGCCCAATGAACTTCTGAAAGCAATCATACTCCTTTTTCTTGAGCTTTTGTGGGAATGGAGGAGGAGGTTTTGGCAATGGAGTTGCCTCATCAATGCTTGGGCTGGGATTGCCAGCCTCATTATTCTATGTAGCATCCTGATCATCCCCCTTTTTATTCTTAGGTAACAATTCAGTTAAAGGCATTCCACTCCTTGTGCTGACCACATTTACCCGCTTTGGGTTGGGATCAGTGTTACCAGGTAAGCCTCCTTGAGTTCTAGAATTTATTGAGTTGGCCATCTGTTCCAACTACTTTTCTAAGTTCTCTAGATGCAACTTGTGCCTTCGAATATCCTTTTCTTTCCTGTTCTGGTTTGCCAAGATCTACCTCAAAACCTCACTATCTGTCATAGCGTTTGGATTGGCCTGTCTTGCAGACTGCTAGGCTAGCTAATTATGATATGCATTTCCACCTTGTGGTCTTTGCTAAGGTGGCCCACGATTCTGCTAATTTCCACCCCATGAGAAGTTTGGGTGGTTCCTCGAATTCGGGTTATATGTGTTCCTGAATCCTCGATAGCCCCCTTTGTTAGCATAGCCCAGAAAGTTTACCGCCTCGGGATTAACTCCACATGATTCAGTCGTGTGGTCTCCTCCTTCACAAGTATCACACCAACCTAGTTGATGCTGCTGTACCATATTGACGGGGGTTTGCTGCTGACCTACTGCTAATGGTGCTTGCTGTTATTGACCCAAAGCCAAATCATTAAAGTTTGTGGTCATCATGTTCTACATAGCTACCATTTAAGTCTACAAGCTTGTTATTACATCAATTTCTAATACCCCGGCCAACTTCTGAATTGTCTGTCGATTGGATTATCCATTCTATTCTGGATTACCCTGAGCAATTTTGTTGAGAAGGGCATATAGGTCATCGTATGTCTTGTCCAGCGCTTGACCCTGCAGCTGAATCAAGAAAAATATTGGTATTGGGTTCCAACCCTTCAATGAAAGTACAAGTAACTCATTAGCTTGACAATGGTATGGGCAATTGATCAACAAAGTTTTGAACCTGTCCCACGCCTGATATAGATTCTCCCCAGCCTTCTGCTTGAAGCTTAGGATCTCACTTTTGAGTTTGGTTGTCTTACCCGATGAGAAGAATCAAGTGAGAAACTTACGAGCCAGATCATCACAGGATGCTGTGGAGTTTAGTGGCTCAATTTGCAACCACCTCCGGGCTTTCCCCAACAGTGTAAAGGGGAACAAAGTCATCCTCACATAGTCACGGTTCACCCCCGTAGGGATGAACGTATCAACAATCTTGAGCAAATTCTGAAGATGGACTTGTGGGTATTCATGAGGAAGCCCCGTGAACTGTCCAGTAGAGTGTAACAGCTGGACCATATTCTGTTTGAGCTCCCACCGGCCACCAGGCTCAGGTTTCACAAAATAGCTAGAAATATTGGTGGTTCTCAGGATCATTACATCCCTCACTGGCCTCGGTGTCGTTGGTGCATCAGCAACAGGTGCTAGTGGTGCAAGTGGGTTATTGTTTGCTATGTTCTTCACAACAGGGTCAACCTCCACCTTGTTATCCTCTTGCTCCTCCTCCTCTATGAGTTTAATGGGTGGTGTTTCGAACAAAACCCCTGCTCTTCTCTTGTATTGACGAAAACAAGAGTCCTTATCTTCTAGTTTATTTATCAATCACCTGCACAAGAACACTGCTAAGATCAAATGTAGTGCACACCACAAAATAAGACAACTTTGATAATCAACCAATTCATTTCAAATCCTCGACAACGGTGCGAAAGCCTTGTTGCTCCCCAGCACACGCAAGTGTACGTGGTCTCACAAGTAATATAGTGGCCCTAATTAAAGAGCCAAGTTGTCAAACCTAAAGGTTTTGAATTAAATTGGTCACCAATCTCAGTTATCACGATTATGGTGCTTGGGTAAAAAGAGATTTGTGTAAATAAGTAAAATGACTGTAAAGAACAAATGTCTACTAAGTTAACCTGAATTTCACTACAAGATATCAATTGATGAGTAATTCCAGGGTTGTAACCTTTACGACTCAGTTTAGCCTTAACAATATCTATCTATGTCTGATTTCCTGATTATTGATTCATGGGGTTTAATTTACCTGAATAGGGTTGGACGCCTCTGCCGCCCTACCATTATTGACTACCTAATTACATCGTTGAGCAGGGATACAACAGACCAATAAAAATGCATTAAAGTTATCTCCCTGTATTATGAACCAAGCGAGGTGTAAAGGTAGTTGTCACTGGTCTCCCTTATATGAATCAATCTAGTTTCCTAGTGTTGAACAAGCTCCCTATACTATTGCGTTTTGTCTACTCCAACATCTCTCGAATCTAGAGTGAACAACTAATTCACCCCTTAGTTGATTAGGCCAAGAGGTATAGATAAAAATAGCGTAGGAATAACAAGAAGAAACCATTCATAGATATTCAAAGTTAAGAACTACACATTATCTGTGGCTACAACCCCTGAATATGGAGACTTAGCCACTTATGAACGTGAAATACATCATGAATAAACTGGAGAACATCAAAAACCAAAGACTAAAGATTAAACTAACCAAAATACTGTGGAAAAGAGTTCTCCGTCGTCCCTACTGCATTTCTTGCATAAAAACCAAATGTAAAACCTAAGGTCTATGATAGAATAATAACAAAACTCTTGTAATTCGACTTTCCCGCATCGGGTCCTAAAGTCCGCGATGCGGACCCCTTGTATTTCTAACTTTTCGCTTAATTTGCTGACTAGGAAGTTTTGCACAACTTTTGCACAGGTCTGTGACGCGGACCCTGCACATTTCTCAGCTTCGCGCCTTTTTCTGCATTCTTGAGCATCCACAGCCTTGTTCCAAGTCTGCCATGTGGACTTTGGTCATTTGGCTGCTTCAACTGACTTTTATCTTTCGATTTCCAGGTTGTGTTCTTCCTTCAACTCCAGGTTTAACTTCGGACTTTCTTCATTAAAGCAAAATCCTATAAAAACACAACCAACCGGCACAATCGACCCTGTGTTAGCAAAATAAGAGAAAAATACATTAAAACACCTAGACTCGATGAATTTACCCTCTGGTTGTCTCTATTTATGGGAATTATTGGCTAATTAGGTGTATAAATATGCCTAATATCATGGGCGACCATCTCTACCTTTGTTTTGAGTATGAGGACAATCAATAACTTTGTGACCCTTTTCACCACAACCAAAGCAAGCATTAGAATTACTCAAACATGGACCACTATGATTCTTTTCACATATTGGGCATCTAGGACTTGTCATCCCTCCATTACCACCTTGGGATCTTGTGTTAGTCACCCTATCATTGGAAAACCTCTTGTTAGGAGCATTTAATGACCCTTAGCCTTGGAACTTGTGGCCTTGAGGAAATCGGTCACCTTTAAAACCTTGGAAACCACCTTCAAAACGAGCCCTCTTGGACTCACCACTTCTTCTTTTTCTAAGATTTTCCCCCTCTAGTTGCTCAACATAAGTCAGGAGCCCAGACAAGTCCAAATCTCCTACTAACATAGCGGTACGACACTCCTCATTAACCAAGTCAAACACTCCCGACACGAATTTGTTCATCCTTGATCTAGGCTTGGCAACCAATTGTGGAGCATACTTGGAGAGCTTGTTGAACTTGAGGGCATACTCCCTCACACTCATGGAACCTTGATTAAGGTTCATAAACTCCATCATCTTAGCCTCCCTTAGCTCGATAGGAAAGAACCGGTTGAGGAATGTGGCTTTGAACTCTTCCTAAAGGATAGAATTATCATTTCCCTTCTCCAACGTCCATTGTGTAAACCAAATTTGAGCCACCCCTTTGAGTTGGTAGGCTGCCAACTCTGCCTTTTCCTCCGAATTGGCCCCCATAATAGATACCACCTTATACACTTCGTCTATGAACTCTTGGGGATCCTCATCCACCTTGGATCCTTTCATTCTTGTGAAATACCTCACCCTAGAAGATGGAGTAGGCATATGAGGGGCTTGGGCCCCTTGTTAATTTGGTTGCTCATAGCTTGATCTAACATTGTAATAGCATTTCGAAACTCATCTTGGACTACCCCTCCACCTTGAGGAGCTTGATAAGCATAAGGGTCCGGTTGCTCCTCAGTTGTACGAGCTCTCCTTAGTCTCCCTCTTGGAATCGACATGATCTAGAAGAGTAAAGAGCATTCTTTACAGGAAAAGCCTTACACTTACATCTAAAGTACGATATAGACCATGAAAAAGTGAAACATTTTCTAAAACGCCTCATAGCCTCCCACTCATAGTTGTGCGCGCTTCACAACCATGAATAAGACTCTAAACAACATGGTGTATGTAACACCCCACACCTTACAATGTTGGCACAATTCAAATGAAACATGACATGGTTTGGAAAAGTGACGCTAAATTTTTAAAAGTGCTTAAATCTCGCGTTAATGGGCTATATGTGCGTTTAACGCTTAAGAGGGTCGAGTGAATACATGTTTTGTGTCGAATTAAGGAGATTACGGCCTTAAATGAAGTAAGAGAATTGAGGTGCTTATAGGAATTAGAAGCTAGCAGGTGAGTCACCTACTTGCTTAGCTAAAATTTGTTAGTTAAGCGGAGACGAGGCTCGACGTCGAATTTGTTCCAGTTCGATTACGAATAAAGTCCGTGTTAAGCGTGTAACTTTGGCCCATGTTTTAGCATCATAAATGGGCTAAATTTTCAGCCCAAGAAGTATAATAAAAATTTCCCAAAGACATCACAACACACCTAGCAAATTGGGCCCAAAAATAAGTAAGTGAAAGTTGGAAAATAGGCAGCCTAAGTCCATCAAGTTGGTGCTCCAAAAAGGCCCAAGTGTGAGGGCCAAGCTGGTGGATAACCAGCTTGATAATGTGTGGTATGAGTTGTTCAAAAATCAAGGGAAGTTCAGCCAAAGACCTCTTTATAAGAAGCTCCAAAGCAGCTCCACAATTCATTCTCAACTTGCACAAAAAAAAAAACAGATTTGTCTCTAAAGTTCTCTCAACTTTTCTTCACTTTGTGAAGCAGCCAAATGACTCTTTTAAGGATCTTAGTGAGACTATAAACCTTTAATGAAAAGGTAAGTAATTATATTTATGTATTTAGTATGGTTTTATCATGAAAAACAAGAGATAGATGCTAGTTACGCTTGTTGAAATTGTTGGACAGATTCTATGCAGAAAGTTGCTGCACCTTTTCCTTTTGTTTTGGTGATTTTCCTATGGTTTTTAAGTTGTATTATGAAGAGAACT
>JAPFFP010097082.1:0-20150 GCA_026153255.1 Solanum medicagineum | reverse complement strand
TGTTCCACCTTCGATTTTTATATAAATTACTATTCTCATTACTCCAATTTCTTGCTCCCACATCATCAAGTATATTGTTGAATTATATCCAATTTTTATATAAATTACTATTCTCGCTACTCTAATTTCTTTTTCCAACATCATCAAGTATATTGTTGAATTGTATTCGATTTTTATACAAATTACTATTCTCGCTACTCCAATTTTTGCTCCTGCTCCCACATCATTAAGTATATTGTTGAATTAAATGGGAGGCTAAGAACTTCGGGCTTGTCACTTGAATGTGACTCCTTAAGCATTTAAATTCCTCACAGATTTGTAGCTATACAAAAATATTTTGTACCAAAAACTTTTTTTTCCTAAACATTGGATGATGCAATCCTTCATAAGATAGGTGTTTTATTCTTCTAATTGACTCTGTCGAAGGTTTTGCTTTTTGTCAAATCAAATGCTTTCTGTCAAATCAAATAGCTTTAATACGCGACCTTTTGAATAAAAATTGTACAACAACAATAACATACCAAGTGGAATTCTAGAAATGGGGTCTGGGAAGAGTAAATGTACGCAGACCTTATCCTTACCTCATATAGTTAGAGAGTCTGTTTTCAAAAGATGAATAAAAATTATACCCTTTAGTATAATATTTTTTAAAATATATTAGAAATAGTAGTGCTATTAAAGGAACTATAGTTATATGTAAAATCATAAATGGTTTTGAAGTCCTAAATTTTAGAATTAATATGCAATTGCCCTCTCGGCAGCTGAAAAATAAGATGGCCTTCTTGGCAACTAGAAAATAAAGTGGCCTTCTCGGCGATAAATATGTAATGGCCCTCTCGGCAACTGAAAAATAAAATGGCCTTCTCGGCGATAAATATGCAATGACCCTCTCGGCAACTGGAAAATAAAATGGCCTTTTTGGCGATGAATATACAATGACCCTCTCGGCAACTTAAAAATAAAATGGGGTAAATTATTGGGAATTTGAGTGAGACAGAACCGTTTATGCCTTGGTTATTCTCTTATAGATAAGAACTGCAAAGATTTTCCTTTATCCATAGAAAATTTCTTAGTTTCAAAGTGAATTGATCTGTGTTGATTCTTCGGTTGCCTACTCCTCGTCTTGTCCTTCGATGGACCACTTTGATCTCCCACCTCTTGGTAGACAAAAGGTAAAATATACATTTTGATAAGATATTCGACATGTGAAAAGATCGTTAGAAACAACAAATTTAGAAAAGGATTTTGAGAAAAAGTCACCGCCAATTATCATGTCACCTAAAGCTTAGATGAATATGTTCGACTTTTGACATAGAATCTTGGTGTATCACGGTTGTCTTTGAATTCCTGATCAGACTGAGAATCTTCAAAGCTACTCTCAGACTTATAGCGACGCTTGGTGAAGTTTTGAGGGTGACCTCAAAATTTCTGTCGCAGTTAAATGTCATAAGGAATCGATAGTTTGTTAGAAAAGCCCTGATCTCGAAAATTCTGTCCCAGTTGGAATTTCTAACATGCTTTAAACTCTAATTTGTCGAAGATGGGCCTTCTTGTTTAGAATTTTTGAGTTCCTCTCAAAAATTCTGTCCCAGTTTCCTTTATGAGAGTATGATCGAGCAGTTGTGGTGCTTACGTATCCCGTTGAAGCAGGAATCAGGTCAAACATAGTTCCCCCTTCGGGAGGTAGGAAAAAATATAATTTAAATAAGAAAATGACCGAGGCCAACATAGGCCGCCTATGTATCTCATTCTTGAGAATTCAGGTCAACCCTATTTCCAAAGCAAAAACCGAATAAGAGGATGACCGAAGTTGACCTAGGCCGCCTACGTATCTCATTATTGAGAATTCAGGTCAAATGTAGTTCATTACATGGGGGAAATAATTTTAAAATAAATGCAGAAACAAAATAATGCATTTACAAAAGAGAAAAAGTAAAGGCAAATTCTAAATCTTCAAACATAATATCTCTTGAGAGCATCCGAATTGATTGATCTTGGCCACTCTTGGCCATCCCTCTCTAACAAAATTAATGCTCTCCGTGACAGAATTCACGAACCATGTATGGTCCTTGCCAATTAGGTGCAAACTTTCCTTTGTAAACATCTTGATGGGGAAAGATCCATTTGTGAACCAATTGTCCGACCTTGAACATTCGAGGTTTTACTCTCTTATTGAAAGCATGAATCATCCTCTGTTGATACAACTGACCATGGCAAACAGCCGTCATCCTTTTTTCATCGATTAAAGTCAAATGTTCAATTCGATTACGGACCCAGTCTGCATCACTCAACTCGGCTTCTTGATTAATTCTTAATGATTGTATTTCCACTTCAGCAGATATCACTACTTATGTTCCATACACCAACAAGTACGGAGTTGCTTAACCAAATAGAGCATAAGGTAGCAAAATTTCATGTAATCCTCGGTGCCTGTCGATCATCTTCCTTAAGATTTTCCTAATATTCTTGCTAGCAGCTTTTACAGCTCCATTTATTTGAGGTCAATATACTGTTGAGTTTCGGTGGGTAATTTTGAATTGCTCATATATCTCTTTCTGTTTGAGAGTTGCTCCATTATCAGCGATGATAGAATCGGGTATCACAAATCAGTATATCAAGTTGTTGCACACCAAATTAACTATCACTTTCTTAGTCACGGACTTGTAAGAGACTGCCTCTACTCACTTAGTAAATAATCGATGGCGACCAAAATAAATCTGTGACCATTAGAAGCAGCTGGCTCTATTGGACCAATGACATCCATGCCCCAGGCTACGAACGGCCAGGGAGAACTCATAGCTTTGAGTTCGTGAGGAGGGACACGAGTCAGATCAGCATGTATCTGACAGTGATGGCATTTCTGCACAAACTTGCAACAATTATGTTCCATAGTCATCCAAAAATAACCAGCTCGAAGGATTTTCCTTACTAAAGTGAGTCCATTCATATGAGTATCTTAAACCCTAACATGTATCTGTTCAACAAGCTTCATGGCTTCTGTAGTATCAACACATTTAAGGAGACCTAGGTCTGGAGTAAGGATTTCCCCACTTGGAAAGAAATTGTTGGCCTTTCGACGTATAGCCCTCTTCTGATCGGAAGTAGAGTTTTCAGGATAAGTTCTGGTCTCCAAATACTTCTTTATATCAAACTACCAAGGCTTTCCTTCTGGTTCTGCCTTGACATGCAAATAATGGGTCGGTTGCTTTTTCAAATCTATTTCTAAAGGATTAATATATGTCATGTCCAGATGTTGGATCATCGAGGAAATGGTGGCAAGGGCATCAATGAACTCATTCGACCCTTGGAGTGTTCTTGAAGTCAATCTTTCTAAATCTTTTACACAACCTCCATACCAATTGCACATACGGTATGATTTTCAGGTTCTTTACAACCCATTCTTCTTGAAACTGATGAATCAGCAGATCTGAATCTCCATTAACCAGCAACTTTTGAACATTTCAGGTCTATAGCTATCTTCTAGCCCAAAATGCAAGCTTCATACTCAGCCATGTTGTTAGTACAATCTTAGTGAACATGCGTAAAGTCAAGTCACCACGCATCTAGGGCATTTACCTTCACTAGTGGACCTCTTGGCACACCTCGCATTTATCAAGGTCATTACCCGATTTTGGGATGACGAGCGTATGGTATTTCAATTTGGGGATGTTGAATTGGAACCAACTATCGAAGAGATTCGGGATTGTTTAGAGTCTAAGGGGTTCTATGAAAAAAGGAAGGAATGCCCCGACCATAACATTTTGGTACCGAGTAGACCAACCAGCAAGAAGATGAAAGATATGTTTTTCCTAGTACAAGTCCATTGGTTAGATACCTAGAAAATCCTGTTCTTGAAGTCTTTGAACGTTGGGGTCATAGAAGCTATTTCAGGAAATTCCCTAACGAATTTCATGATTATGCCACTTGGATCAACACTCAAGCCTTAGCTTTTGCCATATGCCTCTTAGGGACTATGGTATTCCATAAGGATCAGACAAACATAATAGATTCCAGAATCATCATGGTCACCCATTCCATTTTCTATGGCCTTGGTAAAGACGACCAAAAGAAGTATTGCAATTTAGCACCAGTCATCGTAGCCGACATTTATCGATCTCTTGGGTTATGCAAGAACGGGTTCAGATTTTTTCAAGGATGGAATTTATTATTTCAGTGGTGGATGTCTCTGCATTTGGCTACAACGGTTGCAAAATGGAAACAAGATTTGAGTCTGCGAAACGGGAGAAATGCGTTGGCTCACCATGAACTCCTATTGACTATCCAGAACTTCAAAATGAAGAGGTCGAAAGAAGGGTAGGCCCAAGCTCTCTATGATCTGAGAGAGGATAATATCTCATGGATGTTCGACGACTTCATGTCTGAAAGGATAGCAATATACAAGGGAGATGGTTTCCTTTCCAAGTCCTCATAGGTATTCCGAGCATGAGACCCTACTCCCCAAACCAAGTAATGAGACAATTTGGGAGAAAACAAGTGGATCCTAAGACAGGGGACACAAGGCAATTTGTTATCGATTATGAGGATCTTGAAAAGGTGCGCTATGTAAATGATGTCCTCACGGAATGGTCCATGTGTGTCTACGCAGAGAAAGAAAACATCGTCAAAGACAGGTATGACACGGTCTATGAGCAAGGATACAAAGAATGGTTAAGGTCGAACTTAAAAATGAACTCATCCTTGGGCTCCACACGATCCAAGATTGGAAGATGTAGAAGCAAGAATCCAGGTCCAGAACAAACTTTTTCATTAGCAATGGGACGATAGGGAGCAGGAGTTTCAGCAAAGAGAACAAGAGTCCCTGTGAAGAGAGCAAGCGTTTCACAGAGCTTTAACCTTCAAGACACAAGAGCTAGTTGATGCAAGAACCTGTTTGATTCAGTTGGATCAAAACTTGGAAAGGTAAATCAACACTCTTCAGCAAAAGCCGACATCCAGACATGCCAAGCTGAGCCGTTCTTAATGCTACATCGACACAACATCCGAGGAGAGGTGGAGAAATCCAGGAGTGGAGAAGGACCTTCTTCTAGTTAATTTATCCACTGCGTGGGAGCTTTTTTCTTTGTATGCGTATTTTTACCCCTTTTCCCTAAAAATGTAGCCCGTATTATGATGCTTTGTAATGAAATTTATGTATTTATGGAATTTACTTTTGGGGAATAATGAAATATTTAAAGTGACAGGATACATCCTTCAAATTGATAGGTCAACCCTTGGATCAAAAGGGTCACACACGATTTAGGACACACAATAACTGTTTGTGTGCTATTTATTATAACTGTTTATGTGATCACGTTGTTTTATTTGGGTAAATTCTAGCCCACTCCTTTTCAATTTTTCTAGAGCCACCTAAGCACAAATTCTAGTCACTATAAAAATATGACCAAATAATTCTTCAAGTCTCAAGTTTTTCAACAAAGTCCGAATTCCTTAACCCACTTTTAAGACTTTCACTCTTCCATCTCCTTTTGAGGCACTGGGGTATGTTGTTGTTGTAGACAACTTCTTGTTATCATCACTCTTCCATCTCAGGAAAGGTTAGATTTGCAGTCAGGATGGATAAAGACCAAAATGCTAAGAGAGTTGAAGGTGCACTGACAAATATGCTAGGCCAGGTCACTCGAGAGGTTCCAAAAGTAGGAGGAGTGGACTAAGCCACCAAGACGATGCTGGTCAAAATAGCTAAAGCTGATGAGGAAATGAAAAATACTAAGGACAAAAGAGCGAGTCTGAGTAAGGCAAATCAGATATTTGAAGAGTATTCATCTACTCTTGGAAGAATATCTTGCAAATATAATAGCTCGAAACTCAGAAATGGACGTGGAACTCAAGGCCACCCTAAAGGAGATAGCCAGGCTGAAGCAAGAGAATCCTCATTTTCCCCTCCCAAGACCAAGCGAAGAGGCTGATGGAGGTGAGACTGACATCCTGTCAACGGAGTGATCCAAAATCAAGTATAAAAGAAGAAGATCAACAAACCAACAGAAGAAGTCTCAGTAGAGGCATTTTATGTTTCTTAGCGATATTTCTATCTTGTATCTTTCAATTTCCTTGCAATGAAATATATTTGAACTAAGTTTTTCCTTGTATTCTCGAACTACGTAAGGCCTGATTTCTCCTTTATGAGATACGTAGGCAGTCTTTCTTGGCCCAACCCCTATCTTTCAAAAGCGTATTTTTCCCCTGCCACATTATCAACGATGCAAGAAGACCCTGACTCAGCACAAATCAGCCTTCCTATTCCACTATCTCTAAAATCATATAGGAGTCCAGCCTATTTGCCATATCTCTTGTACCCGTGGGCTAGTTTATTTTCGAATAAAGCAACAATTGTGTGTTTATTGATTTGTGTGTGCTATCTTGCGTTACCTGTTAATCTACGGAAACTAACATACTTGCCTTAGAGTAATTTTTCTTACAGGTAATTTAGAATTAATTTGTGCTGATAAAGCTGGTTGACCATCCTTACTTTACTAGATCAAAAGCCCATAAAGATCCCTCCCTTGATCAAAACCAACTAAAAGGAAAGATGGCAGATAACAATGATGATGCAAGCCTAACTGAGATCACCGTAACAGATCCTGTCATCACAGAACAGAACAAGTTGATTGTACAACTGATGCAACAGATTATCGAGATGAAGATTGCAACGAAGAAAACTCAAGAGCTAGAAAATTTAGCTATTGCTGGTAATCTTGCCGAGTCCGGATGATGGGAGGCCTCTATTCCATTTTCCTTCTTCTAATCCAGTTCACCAACCCATCCCTATTTCAACAAATCCACCCTATTACCCCTACTCAAACTGCTCCTGTTATTGACTTAACTACTGCCATCACAGGACATTCCAATCCCTTCCCCAAGCGCCACCTCCTCTCCAAAACCCAAATATTAACATCGCCCAAGTCTTTAGTTCCTCCCAAACTCCTCACACTACTCACCCCCAGATAATCCCTCCTAAAAACCAAACTCCCGACCAATACAACCCACCTACCACTCAAATCGTACTTCCCAACCTACCACTCAAACCGTACTTCCCAAAGTCCCTTCCCATATCCCAGTCCTTGCCAAACCACCAATCCCCCATACCGCTTACTCCGAGATCGACCATTACAAGGAGAAGGAGAAAGAATGGAAGGTCAGGGAGAAGATGGCCAAGTTGGATATAAAGGACGAAATTGTAAAAGCTATGAAGGAGTTGCAGGACTGAAGTATGAGTATTTATGCATTCACCCCAATCTGTACCTCCCAGAAGGGTTCAAAATACCGAAGTTTGAGACTTTCGATGAAAATGGGAATCCTCTGGCCCATCTGAGAGCATACTGTGATCAGCTTGTAGGTGTCAAGACGAATGAGGCATTATTGATGCGACTTTTCAGTCGAAGCCTGAGCGGGGAGGCCTTGGAGTGGGTCACCTCCCAAGAAATGAACCAATGGGCTAGTTGGAGTGCTATGGCCAAAGATTTTGTCGAGAGCTTTGCTTACAATGTTGAGATTGTTCGAGACTGCTATTCATTGGAAAAGATAAAGCAGAAGTCAATTGAGAGTTATAAGGAATATGCCTATAGATGGAGGAAGAATGCCACCAGAGTGCGTCCTCCTATGTCTAAAAAGGAGCTTATCGAAGTGCTTGTGCGCTCCCAAGAGCTTGAGTTTTATGAGAGAATGATGTTACTCGTTGTAGCAAAGTTCGCTGATATAGTCAAGATCGGTGAAAATATTGAGATCGACTCAAGACGGGGAAGAGATCACCCGTAAATCAAATTCAGTCGGATCGTCAGAATTGTTGAGGAAGAGGAAGGAAGATGTGTCAGCTATCTCCGGCATACAAGACAAACGGAGAACCCCTAGTAGCCACCCCAAAAAGTCCACACCTCCTCAAAATCGTTTTCGACCTACTTCAAGTTCATTCCCTTTTTTTCATACTCAACCAAGATATCAAACTCCACCCACAAACTACCATACCCTTCTCCTTCATTATCACTCTCCACAATACCCAAATATCATTCCAAACTACCAACCTCCATCACCAAATTGCTCTAATATCCAACCAACTTATCAAAACCCCCAAACCCCACCACCAAATTACCAAACACCACCATACCCAAGATTCTAGACATCTACATCTCCTCGCCGAAACCCTCCAAATTACCATCACGTACCCCCACCTCCACAAAATAATTACAACCCTCCCCGTCCAAGTTCTAATAAAAGACCCCCTAGGGGTTCACTCCACTTCCCGAAAGCTGGACGAAACTATTTGAAAGATTATTAGCCGCGGGGTTGATCCAGCCTGCTCCACCAAGAGCCATGGATGCTAGCTCTCGCTTCTTCAGGAGCGATCAGACTTGTATTATCATTCTAACGGTGTTGGACATGACACTGAAGATTGCATTAATTTGAAGTATAAGAAGATTCAGGACTTGATCGATTGCGACATGGTCGTTCTTCAAACCTCGCTCCCAATGTCAACAACACTCCTTTGCCAAATCATGGAGAGAGTACTACTCGAATGATTGAGAGGGAGGAAGATTGGAATACAACCAAGGCAATAGTTTCGAACAATGTTGCCAGTTTAGAAAAGAGTGTAGCTGCTTTGCGGTGGCACCAAGAGGAGTCCCCACTAAGAAAATGGTGATAAAACTGTCGATACAAAAAGGCCAATTTAGAGAGCAGGTAAAAGAAACCAAAGGCCAATAAGCGAGGCTGGGGCGGAAGAATTTCAAAGAAGAATGCGGCCTCAGGAATATTGTGAAACACTTGGAGAATACACCTGCCTAGATTTCGGTATAGGCTTTGCTGATGAGTTCACAGCGTCACAGACAGGCCTTAATGAGGGCATTAGAGGATATTTACATGCCTGTAGGGAGAGACAATGATAACTTGGCATCCATGATAAGCTGGGTTACCCGAGGATGCCACATTAGTTTTGGCGATGAGGAGCTACCACTCGAGAGAGTGATGCACAATGAGGTACTTCATGTTACGATTAAGTGTCGAGATATGATTCTGAACCGTGTTTTGATCGACGATGGATCTGGATTAAATATCTACCCTTTGTCCACTCTAAAGCAATTGAACTTCGATATGGGAAAAATCCAGCAGAGCCAGGTTAATGTAAGAGCATTTGATGGTGGCCGAAAAGATACACTGGGAGTAGTAAATCTAGGAATTCATGTTGGACCTACTGAGTTCGTTGTTGAATTTCAAGTGATGCACATCATTACCAGCTACAACATGTTGCTAGGGAGACCTTGGATTTATATGGCTGGAGTTGTGCTATCTAACCTCCATCAAATGATGAAGTTTATTTTGGAATGAACGCGAAGTGGTTATTTACAACAAAGGAAGCCATTCGAACGTGTATGCATCCATCATTGATAATGTCACCAGAGGGTCTGATTTCTACACGGTTGAGCTAGTGTTCTACTGAAGATGATTGGACGCCCGAACCTCTTATGCCCGTTGTCTACAAAATGATAGCCACAATTATGCTGAGAAATGGGTTTGAACCCGATATTGGGCTAGGGAAGCACTTACAAGGTATTACTGAGCCCATCCCGTTGCCAATAAAACGGTCCAAATTTGGCTTGGGATATACTATCTTGGAAGAAGACGAGAGTGGGAGACACAAAATCAGAAAGATGATCGAGCTCTGGTTCGGCCAATATCACACATGTATCAGTCCTTTCCAGTACGAGAATGCACTGGTGGTGATAGTCTTGGGGGAGGGATCTGGGACCTATTCGAAGAAATTGATGCAGTTGACGATGATGACACAATTGGAATGTCAAGCGTTTGAGGCGCAGAACCGGATGAACGAGAGTGAGGCATCCGCCCCTCTGATGATCCCTCACTTTGTTTGGTAGATAAGAATTGCTAAGTTATCTGTTTTTAAGAAAACATATAAGTGGCAGTCTAGCGGAGGCCCTCGACCCACCTTTACTTTGTTACTTTACTCATGCTTGGTTTCCTTTTAATTTCTCTCGTGATGTCTCAAAAGATAGATTGACCCATGGTCATGGCTAAAGTTTGCATTTTCCCTTAAATGAGAGTCTCCATTTATTTTAAAAATATCTGTTTAATTACTTCTTATCTAACTACGTTTGTTTATGATTTCAGTATAAAAATTTTAAACCTGCCAATGTTATGTCATGTCAAAAGCTGAATGAACAGAATGAAGCAGATGACAATGAGCTTGAGGAAAACGATAAAAGAACTGTGATATCCGAACATCTCACCGAGGAGTTGAGACAATTTAAGAATCGGGATAAGCCTAATCTAGATAAGACTGAAACAGTGAATCTGGGAGATGAAGAATGTGTCAAGCAAACCAGAATCAGTACCCATTTGACAGATCCACAGAAAGGGAAAATCACTAGCTTGCTCAAAGAATACGTGGAAATATTTGCTTGGTCCTATGAGGATATACCAGGTTTGAGTACAGACATTGTTTCTCACAAGTTGCCAAACAACCCAGATTTCAGTCCAGCGAAGCAAAAGGCTCGGAAGTTCAAGCCAAACCTAAATCTGAAAATCAAGGAAGAAGTTACTAAGCAGATACAATCCAAGGTAGTAGAAGTAACACAATATTCCACTTGGTTGGCCAATATTGTTCCGGTGCCCAAGAAAGATGGGAAGGATTAGGATCTGTGTTGATTATGGAGATCTCAACAAAGCCAGCCCCAAGGATGTTTTTCCATTGCGAACATCCACATTCTTATCGACAATTGTGCCAAGCATTGCTTTGCAGGATATCACCAGATTTTAATGGATGAAAAAGACGTAGAAAAGACATCTTTCATCACACCCTGGGGTTATACCATTACCGAGTGATACCATTTGGTCTTAAAAACTCTGGAGCTACTTAGATGAGAGCTATGATAACTCTTTTTCATGATATGATTCACAAAGAGATCGAGATGTATGTGGACGATGTTATCATCAAGTCCCGCTAGAGTTCAGACCATCTAACAAATTTGAAGAAGTTCTTTGACCGTCTACGCCGATATAACATGAAGCTAAATCCTGCCAAATGTGTTTTTGGACTGCCTTTCGTTAAGTTGCTGGGATTCATAGTCAGTCGAAAAGGTATTGAGCTCGACCCTTCTAAGATCAAAGCAATTCAAGAGTTGCCCCATCCAAAAATAAAGAAAGAAGTCATGAGTTTCTTGGGGAGATTGAACTACATCAGTCAGTTCATAGCCCAATCTACACTGATTTGTAAACCTATCTTCAGGTTGTTGAAAAAAGATGCATCGGCAAATAGGAATGAAGAATGCCAAACTACTTTCGATACCATCAAAAGCTATTTGTCTAATCCACCGGTGCTAGTACCTCCACGAGCAAGGAGTCCATTACTATTATACTTGTCTGCCTCTGATAATGCATTCGGATGTGTTCTAGGCCAACATGATGAAGCCAGGAAGAAAGAGCGAGTGATCTACTATCTGAGTAAGAAGTTCACTCTGTATGAGGCTCGATATACTTATTTGGAGAAGACTTGTTGTGCTTTGACTTGGGTTGAGGCACTACCTGTCTTCGTACACTACATACCTCATTTCGAAGATGGATCCATTGAGGCATATCTTTCAGAAGGCAATGTCGACGGGAAGGTTAGCCAAGTGGCAAATGTTGCCGAGCAAGTTCGACATCATGTATGTCACTCAGAAAGCAATCAAAGGACAAGCTTTAGCTGATCATCTTGCAGAAAATCCCGTTGATGACGATTATGAACCGCTCAGAACATACTTTCTCGATGAAGAAATATCATTTCCGGGAGAAGACATCTCTGAGGCATACCCTGGTTGGCGAATGTTCTTTGATGGAGCTGTGAATTGCCAACATAGCAGCATTAGAGCGGTCTTGATATCAGAATCTGGTCAACATTATCCGATGGCTGCGAAACTTTGATTTTTTTGTACTAACAACATGGCTGAGTATGAAGCTTGCATTTTGGGCTAGAGGATGGCTATAGACATGAATGTTTAAGAGTTTGCTAGTTATTGGAGATTCAGATCTGCTAATTCATCAGGTTCAAGGAGAATGGGTTGTAAAGAACCCGAAGATCGTACCGTATGTGCAACTGGTACAGAGGTTGTGTAAAAGATTTAGAAAGATGGAGTTCAAGCACACCTGAAGGGTACAAAATGAGTTCGCCAATGCCCTTGCCACCATTTCCTCGATGATCCAACATCCGGACATGATGTACATTAATCCTTTAGAAAAAGATTTGAAAAAGCAACTGGTCCATTATTTGCATGTCAAGGCAGAACTAGAAGGAAAGCTTGGTATTTTGATATAACGAAGTATTTGAAGACCGAAACTTATCCTGAAAACGCTACTTCTAATCAGAAGAGGGCTATACGTCGGAAGGCCAACAATTTCCTTCCAAGTGGGGAAATCATTTATAGGAGGATTCCAGACCTAGGTCTCCTTAGATGTGTTGATACTACAGAAGCCATGAAACTTGTGAACAGATACATACTGGGGTTTGCGGTACTCATATGAATGGACTCACTTTAGCAAGAAAAATCATTCGAGCAGGTTATTTTTATGACCACGGAACATGATTGTTGCATGTTTGTGCAGAAATGCCATTAGTGTCAGATGCATGGTGATCTGACTCGTGTCCTTCCTCACTAACTCAAAGCTATTAAGTTCTCCCTGGCCGTTTGTAGCTTGAGGCATGGATGTCATTGGTCCAAAGATCCAACTACTTCTAATGGTCACAAATTTATTTTGGTTGCCATCGATTATTTCACTAAGTGGGTAGAGGCAGTCTCCTACAAGTCCATGACAAAGAAAGTGGTAGCTAATTTTGTGCGCAACAACTTGATATGCCGATTCGGGATACCTGATTCTATCATCACTAATAATGGAGCGAATCTCAACAGTAATTTGATGAAAGAGATAAGTGAGCAATTCAAAATTACCCACCAAAACACAACAGCATATTGACCTCAAATGAATGGAGTTGTAGAAGCTACCAGCAAGAATATTAAGAAGATCTTAAGGAAGATGATCGACAGGCACCGAGGATGGCATGAAATGCTGTCAGAACATCAATTGGAGTAACTCCGTACTTGCTGGTGTATTGATCAGAAGCCGTGATACCTGCTGAAGTGGAAATACCATCATCATTAAGAATTAATCAAAAAGCCGAGTTGAGTGATGCAGATTGGGTATGTAATCAAATTGAACATTTGGCTTTAATCGATGAAAAGAGGATGACAGTCATTTGCCATGGTCAGTTGTATCAACAGAGAATGATTCGTGCTTTCAATAAGAGAGTACAAGCTCTAATGTTCAAGGTCAGACAATTGGTTCTCAAACGCATCTTTTCCCATCAGGATGAATACAAAGGAAAATTTGCACCTATTGGCAAGGACCGCACATGATTCGTAAAATTCTGACAGGAAGAGCATTAATTTTGTCAGAGACGAATGGCCAAGAGTGGCTAGGACCAATCAATTCGGATGTTGTCAAGAGATATTATGTTTGAAGATTTAGAATTTTTCTCTTTTGTAAATGCATTATTTTGTTTTTGCATTTATTTTAAAATTATTTTTCATATGAAATGAACTACGTTTGACCTGAATTCTCAAGAATGAGACATGTAGGTAGTCTATGTAGACCTTGGTCATCCCCTTATCCCTTTTTATTATCCCTTTTTTGCTTTGCAACTACATTTGACTTGAATTCTCAAGAATGAGATATGTAGTCGGCCTCGGTCATTTTCTTATTTAAATTATATTTTTTCTACCTCCCGAGGGGGGAACTACATTTGACCTAATTCCTACTTCAACGGGATACATAGGCGCCACAACGGCTCGGCATACTCCTATAAACGACACTGGGACATAATTTTTTAGAGGAACTCAAAAATTCTGAACAAGAAGGTCCATCTTCGGCAAATCAAAGTTTAAAGCGTGTTAGAAATCAAAAACTCTCAGGGCTCTTCTAACAAGCTATCGATTCCTTACGACATTTAACTGGGACAAAAATTTTGAGGTCACCTCAAAACTTCACCAAGCGTCGGTATAAGTTTGAGAGCAGCCTTGAAGATTCTCAGCCTGATTAGGAATTCAAAGACAATTGTGATGCACTAAGGAATCTATGTCAAGAGTCCGAACATGTTCATCTAAGCTTTAGGTGACATGACAATTGGCAGTGACTTTTTCTTAAAATCCTTTTTTAAATTTGTTGTTTCTAATGATCTTTTCATATGTCGAATATCTTGTCAAAATATATATTTTACCTTTTTTCTACCAAGAGGTGGGAGATCAAAGCGGTCCATAAAAGGACAAGACAAGGTGCAAGCAAACGAAGAATCAACACAGATCAATTCACTTTGAAACTAAGAAACTTTCTGTGGATGCAGGAAAATCTTTGCAGGTCTTATCTATAAGAGAAACCAAGGCATAAAAGGTTCTATCTCACTCAAATCCCCAACAATTCATCCTATTTTATTTCCAAGTTGCCGAGAGGTCATTGCATAAAAGACCATTTTATTTTCGAGTTGCCGAGAGGACCATTGCATATTCATCGTCGAGAAGACCATTTTATTTTTCAGCTGCCGAAAGGGCCATTGCATATTCATCGCCGAGAAGGCCATTTTATTTTCCAGCTGTCGAGAGGGCCATTGTATATTCATCACCGAGAAGACCATTTTATTTTTCAGTTGCCGAAGAGGGCCACTGTCTATTCATCGCCAAGAAGGCCATTTTATTTTCAAGTTACCAAGAGGGCCATTGCATATTTATCGCCGAGAAGGCCATTTATTTTCTAGTTGCCTAGAGGGCCATTGCATATTCATCGCCGAGAAGGCCATTTATTTTCCAGTTGCCTAGAGGGCCATTGCGTATTCATCGCCGAGAAGGTCATTTTATTTTCAAGTTGCCGAGAGGGTCATTGCATATTCATTGCCGAGAAAGCCATTTTACTTTCAAGTTGTTGAGAGGTTCATTGCATATTTATTGCCTAGAAGGCCATTTTATTTTCAAGTGGCCGAGAGGGCCATCCCATTCATCACGTATATTGCCGAAAGGGCCATCATCATGATTGCATCATATCAACTCATTATCTCTCACGTCGAAAAGAAGAATATATGTCGCATATGGTAAAAGTATCATCCCTAATTCAAGTTATGATTTTTACTAACATTTTGTTTTAGTTATATCAAGAGCATCTGAAAGGGTGAATTCTCAAAATAAACCACAGGTGTGGACGTCATCAAGTAGGATGCAGCATAACGTGGAACTTTTTTCTTAGCAGCAAACTGGGACATAGTCTGAAGAAGAATGCCAAATCATTCGGACGCGAGCTGAGAAGCGACTCCCACCACAATCCAACCACACCCCTGTCAGAAGGATGTGTTCTTTGAGTTCGTGAATTTTCAGTTTCGCCTCCAGGTGATCTCCATCCTCTCCGGGAGCAATCATTTCCAATCTGAGTGACAATGTAACAAGAGTTTTGAAAATTATGTTCGTGTAAGTTCTTAATTATGGGTGTGAAGCGCGCCACATTTATGGCCAAGGGGTTGCAAGCCTCTTTTCCATAATTCGGGTGTGAAGCGCGCTATATTTATGATTAAAGGGTTGCTAGCCTCTTTTTCATAATTTAATTTGTTTGTCGCTCCTCCTGAACCAAAGGTTATCTTAACATAAGAGGTTTCCTTTTCAACCGATGGACTCGAACTACAAACAACCTGATTCCTAAGTCCAAGGATATGTAGGCGGGCTCTATTTTAAAAACTCGAATATATTCTAATATTTGCTCTTAAAATCTCATTTTCAAACATTCTAATTTCTCCATAATTCGATATTGGGATAGCTTAATTTTTTCAAAATCATGCGTGAAATCAAGCGTTTTGAACTACAAGTGGCCTGAATTCTCATGTGACCTGAGATATGTAAGAAACCCAAAACCAGGGCCCGATCATAATTTTCAAAAGTCTGTACTGAGTGATTTTCGAAAAATGAAGATGTGGTTGGCTAAAAATTGGATTTGTTAAGTTTCTTTGTTCACGATCCCTTCCATTGATCATACCCAAAAAAAAAGACAGTTGTTGACACCCAATTTTTACCTTCCACAATACGAATTAATTATTAAGAATTTGGACGATTTGAAATAATTGGCTTTCAAATACAGAAAATATTTTTCATTGTTATTTTAAGAATTATTACTTTGTAACTGATTTAATTATTTCAGATTGATAATATTAAAAACTCTTCAATTAATTTGTATTAATTCTTTGTGTAGTCAAATTAGTCAATTGAATTCAATTTGATTATATTTAATTAGCCGAAATTATAATCAAATTGGCCAATTTTTAAATCAAATACCCCTGCCCTTTGAACTCATTTGTCAATCTTCTTTGGACCCATTTTAATTAATTTTGGCCCAAAACCAATTCAGAACTCGGTCCAAAGCCCTTTATTTTCAGCCAACATATACATACATATATACTCACATGGCCCACGCGCCAGCCCCTTTTCCTTCTTCTTCTTTCTTCTTTCCCCTACGCGTGCGTCCACTATCCCTCATCCCCTTCTTCTTCACGCAAACAAACCAGTTAGCAGTCGCGAACAAACCCAGATATGCCAAAATTCCCCAACATTCATCTTCCCAGTACGTATGTGTCCCTCTCCCATTCCCCCCTTATCCGTTCGTACCTCGTTCAGTTGAGGGAACCAAAAACGTGGTGTGTCTCACAGCCGTCAATTCAAATCAATGGTTGTGATTTGGACTCGTGGATGATTCCCAGGGGGTTGGGAGATCGATTTTGAATTCGAAAACCTTAAATTCGGCCCTAATTTCCCCAATTTGCCCTCTGATTTCCCTCCCGTTTGCCCTAATTTTGGGGCTTTATATATCCCTCTTCCCCAATGATTGAAGCAGCCATTGATCATCTTGAGAACCCTAGAAAAACTTACTTGATTTCCACAGCCATTCTTGATTTCCAAAAATCCGATTATAATTCACATTTCCCTCAAACTAATTTTCCAGAAACTCAAAGGTCCTGAAATTGAAGATTCTTGGTCGAGGAAGGTGAAGATGAAGCTCTCTGGTGGTGGAAGTCCTTTTCAAACTCGTCGTCGTCCCAAGTTTCGTTGTTCCAATAAAGGTAATATCTTTAGACTTGTACGTGTTCTTTTAGTCCGAATATGGATGCACAATCATGAGTGGAGTTATCTCGTAGTATTTAATCGTGTTCGTTTCTGCCTGGGATTGTTGTATTGAGAGCGTTTTACGCCATGTTTATGTTAATCAATTTTGAATTGGGTTCTGGTTATGTTGGTTATCCACTCGTTGAGAATCATTACTGTGTCTTGGTTGTTTTTAAAGTTTCGATTAAGGACATCTTAAGATAACTCATTTTCTCCCTTTGTCAAGTTCCTGGTATGGAGTCTTTTGAGTTATTCTGAGATGATGTTGTTATTCACTCTTAAGATGGTTTTCAGAGTCATAGGCCGTATTCGTCGTCTCCTTTGAATGTTCTGTTTGATTACTGTTAAGATGGTTTTGGGTGTTTAAATTTCAGGTTCACTTAAGCTCTCATTTGTGTTTGTTTCTCCATCCCTATTTTCTTTTGAAATTATCCAGTGAGGGTCATTGTTGTATTTATTAGCTGGGCACTGGTTGTCTCTTTCTTTTCAATACTGCAAGTTCATGGTCATGACTTTTGCTTAGGATTCCCAGGCATGTCTGTTTTTCTTATCTAACTTATAAAATGGGGACTGATCTTTTTGAAGTAATGTTAATTAGTTTGAAGTTGTTGACTGGAGTTTAGTGTCATAATAAGGAAGTGGATGATAAGTTACACTGAAATTTCCTATTTCTGTTGAATGTTTTAAGTTGTTCTTGTTGTTGTTGTATGAAAAGTCCAATTTAAACTGCTTTGATGATGTTGTAATCATGTTAGTCTGTTGGATAGATGAAATTTCATTTTGATTCAAGTCTAATTTCAAAGTTGCAAGCATTTCAGATTCACGATTGTTCTAGTTCCGTGTTAGGCATGAACTTGTTTTCATTTGCCCATTGTGTTGATCTAGTCTTCATGTTTGGTTGTATTGTTTTAAACAGTTAGTTAAGGAATCTTGTCATTCAAAGTGCCATTAGTCATGATTATTCAAGTTGTGATTTAATACTTTTTGATGGTTTCCACAGCAAAGTACTTAGACAGTTTTGATAAAGAATGAGTTTGTAAAGATATTTAGGATTGGAATATTTTCTCTCGACTTTAGCTGAAGCATGTGAGCTTATGTTGAGTGCCTTTCTTACTAGTTAATAAATATATGTACTAGCATAATTAGCCCATTTTGGTGCTTCACTGTCAAACCTGTCATATTTTGACTGCCTTATTATGAATATTAATTTCTTTTCCCTCTCTATTACATGTGAAATTGAATCGGAGTCCCAATGGGCTCCTCTCCTCTCGTATGCATTTCGTTGGGCTATGGAGGGCCAACTTACCTCTTTCAATCAGCCCGAACTCACAGGATAAGGTAGTTGAGCAGGTCATGGAAGCTGAAAATCAGTGTGCATACATGATCATGTATACACAAGATATACACTGATATACACTTAGCAGGCAGGCAGCAGCTGAGCAGAGATGTTATTATACAAGTTTTTGGAAGCCAAAATCAGTGTGTATACAGTGATATACATTTGGTATATACACAGGTTATGGACGAAAAGCCCATTTCAGCAGGCAGGCAGCAGCTGCGAACTTGAAGAATGGGCCAGGCAGGCCCAATCTTTATTTACAGATTAGGCAGGTGGAAATTGGGTCTGCCAAGCCCAATTTTACTTTATTATTTCTTTATTGATTATTTTGATACTTGTTATCTTGTTCATTAACTCTGACATTATTTGTATTATTTATTTATTTAATCTAATTAATTTCCCCAATATGTTTACCGTTTATGTTAATTTTCGTCTTAATGATTTTTGTTTTTTAGTGTTAGAATTATTTCTACAAAATTAGACTTTAGTGGAAATTCTTTCAAAAAATTTAGTCAAGTATTAGTCAATTTCCTTTCAAATTCGTCCATTTTCGAACTTAGCCAATTTTTTAAATCTTAGTCAATTTTTCGCAAACTTAGTCACTTTTTCAAATCTTAGTCAATTCCTCTCAAACTTAGTCAACTTTTTTCAAGTTATTCAATTTTTCAAACTTAGTCAAATTTTCAAATTAGTCAAATGTCTTAATCGTTGGTCAACCGCAAAATTAATTTCTTCTCAAAATGAAAATTAAACCCTTAGCCAACTCTTGAAATTTTTAAAACTTTTTTATTAGGTTTACTTTTCTCTTAGGTTTTAAAAATTGAATTAGTTTTGTTAATCTTTACTCTATCTAATTTTGAGAATTTGGTTTATACTTAAATTAATTAAGTAATAAATCATATCTAATTTTGAGAATTTGATTTATACTTAAATTAATTAAGTAATAAATCATATTTTCTAAGTCAAGTCATTTTTTCAAATTAATAATCATAAAAATTAAAATCAAAATCAAAATATCAAAATAATAACAAAAAAATAGGAGTAGATGAACCTGTGTTTGTGTATAAATTTTGATCAAAATAATAGTACTTAAATAGAATTATTGCAGAATCCTATTTGTGAAAAATTATAAACCGATTAGAAGTATTAATTATTACGATTCCTTGACGAGATAAATAACTAAACCTAAAGAAACTACAAATAAATTAATTGTGAGGAAACTTTAGCCCAAAAGGTGACGTGATAGGAAAAAAAATTCAGTTAAAAGAAGCAAGAATGTTCACATTCAATAGGAGTAATATAGTTGGTAATTTTAGGAGTCTAATAGAAGAAAATTATTTCGTTTTCATATATTTTAGGAGTCTAGTATAAGAAAATTACTTAATTTATAAAGGTTATTTTAGTTAGGAAAAGATTTTTTGTAGGAATTAATTCATAATAAGAATATCTTCTTCGTTTAATTTTTATTTTTATATTTAATAATATAATAATTAAGAAAAAATGATGAAAAGATGATTTCGTCTAAAGCAAAGTCTTTTAATGAAGGGAAAAAAAAAGTTCAAACAACATTTCTAAAGGTTTTCACACTTTTAATGTATATAGGTTACTTATACATTTAATATATA
>JAPFFP010097061.1:0-20154 GCA_026153255.1 Solanum medicagineum | reverse complement strand
ATTCACTTGACTCTATAATCACGCACCATAATTTTACTTAAGTTCAACTTGCATGATATCCACAACAAAATTTCCCATTGGATAGTTATCCTTAATTTAATGAAATGTGGGGTCTAACAGAAGATGCAGTAAATGGTATTGTAGTAGTCATCGTTCCAATATTCACTTCATTTGAGTTAATCATTTTTTCTGTCACAAACAGACAAATACTCAACTCTCAGAAGATTCAGAAATTTTATAATTAGAAATACAGAAAGGGAAACATAAAATATTAAATTCCTTAAGATTGTTGTTCTCTATGTATTACTAAAATACTTAGAACAAAAACTTTTGTTAACAAAAAAAACTTTTGCAATAAACAAAAATTTTGTGTTATAGTAAACAAAACTTTTGTAGAATAAAAATTTGCAAAACAAAACTTTGTGAAAACAATAATCACAAAGATTCTAAACAAGTTTTCAAAAACAAGTAAATCAGAAGTAATAAAAAGATGAAAAAAAAGAAGTATCCGAGTCCATAGAATTCACTATGTGTCCTTAAGGAATTTAATCCCCTCACGGTACCCGAGGTTGTGGATTATTTCCTCCTAGGATAAAACGGATAACGGTAAAAAAATTGACACCTTCCGATATGTTACACAAATTGAGTGAACTTCCGGTATTTTCTAACCTATGGTGTGAACTTCCGATATGTTACACAAATTGACACCTTAACTCAAATTTATTTTAGTTAGATAACTTAACCACATTAACATATATGAAAAAAGGGGTCAAATTTTCATTAAACTATTTGAAATGAATAAAAATATCCTCTGTCTATAGCATGGTCCAAAAATGTCTTTGCTGTCAATACTTCGGTTTAAAAATGTCCTTATTGTCACTTAATGAAAATGTCATTTTTCAAATAAATATTTTATTTATTTTCTTTTGAACACATTCTTTTCCTAATAATATTTTTTTTATTAGCAAATATTTATCACACTTCAATTCAGAAAGGAAAAAAATCTTATTTATTATTTTTTTTATCTTTATCTAAATAAATTTAGTGGTGGGTGTCCTACGATCTTATATGTATGATATATTATCCAATAAAAGTATACATGAAGTAATTCTATTTCTATTTCCATTTGTATAATTCACTATCAATATACATATCTCTTTGTATAATTCGCTACCAATATACAAACATAGTAGGAAGCTTTGTTGCGATGAGTATTTCCATTTCTATAATTCACTGTCAATATACAAATTCACTGCCAATATACAAATTCATTTTATAACTTACGACCAATACACAAATTTAGAAATAGCTCCCAACAACTCGGATGAAATATTACTGGCGAACGATAATTGTTTAAAACAATAACTATGATATATAATTAAATAGTATATGTTGCTTAGTGGTAGAATTTAGTCTATTTTTATTTGGTAAAGTTGTTTAAAAGAAAATAAGAATATGACTTTAAAAGTGATATTTTTATTAGGAACAAGAAGTGTTTTAAAAGAAAATGATAATAAATTTATTTGAAAAAGGGAATTTTTGAGCCATCTAGTCACAATTGGAGTATTATTGGATCAAACTATAAATGGATGATTTTTTTAATTCATTTCACATAATTTAAGAAATTTTTTTACCCTTTCCCGTAAAATATATCATTTGGATTACTCTTCACTAGTTAGCTATTAAGCAAAATACAGTGTGCATGCTTCACTCATATTAGTTTGGCCAAAAGATTCAATAAAAGATTGATCGTAAAATGTGTTGAAGTGTGTGTGATTGTCTGTACATTGATTTTGTATTTGTCGAATTTTAGTTGAGATACTATGCATATGAATACAGTGAATATAATGTATCCATTCTCACATCGAAATTATCACTATTTATGAAATTCTCTTTCAAATATTTGTAAAATGGTAAAAAAATAACTTTAAACTATGCAAAAAACTGAACAAAAATGCTCTCAGATAATAGTAATAGTTGGTCTAATAATGTTCTAGGAATCAATAGTTTGGTCCAAAGATGCCCCTATTGTTACTTAATGAGCCAAAATGCCCCTTTTCTTAATAAATATGTATTATTTTTTTCTTTTTAAACACATTCTTTTCCTAATGTTTGTTTTTTAGTTAGAAAAATGTTTATCCTACTTCAATTTGAAAAAATTAATTAGAAATAATAATATTTTTTTTTAATTTTATTAGGATATGTTTTAGATATCTAAATGAAAATTGATGATGGAGCTACTATAATCTTATATATAAGACCTTATTACTGGTTAAAAAGGCGCATGATGTCATTCTATTTAATTATTTTTTAATTTTCTACACGGTGTCAGATACCCATATTGGAGCCCGATTAAATCCGAATTCGCGTCGAAAAGTCCCACATTGGAGGGGGAGGGGGGAGGGGGAAAAATATTATTTCCTATTTATTTAAAAAGTTAGAGAAAGCGAAGAAATAAGAATTGAGCTATTTAATTAGTAATATTTTTATTATGAATAAACTACGATTAAAAAGAAAAAAATGACTAATCTATATCTATCTATCTATCTATTTATCTATAATATATTAAAAGTATAAAGACCCTTAAAAATGTTGTTTGAACTTTTTGTCTTTTATTAAAAGACCCCTCTTTAGACACAATTGTCTTTTCACTATTTTTCTTAATTTATTATTTGATCTTTTATTTTTTTAGTTCTAGAATTCACTTCTGGATTAGAATTTCTTTATATTTAGAATTAACTTTTGATTTAGGACTATTTTTGTCACGTCCTGGGAGGGTACCCTTGGCATGGCCGGCACTCGGAGACCATCGCTGAATTTTGACCCAATTGTTGGAATCTCTGGAACTTGCTACAAGCCCACACTACGACCCATAGCCCATGCTATGACTCGTAGAAGGTGGTCGTAAAGCTTGGGGCTGAAATCTGCAGCTTTCTGACGTTTTCTACGAGTTGCACATACGGGTCGTAGTCCGAATTACGACTTGTAACTGGATCTCGTAGGTGCAACCCTGCACTGACAGTTTTCAGTAAATGACCATAACCTTTGACTCCGAACTCGAAATAAAGTTAAACCAGTTGCATTGGAAAGCTAACTCAAAGGGATTTCTTTTGGTATATCGTGGGTCATCCAGTTCTTTAGGTGCAAAACTTGTGATCTTTTAAATTTGACCCTAGCATAATCTAACACTCAAAACTCAATTTATAGAAAGGTCTTGAACTCGTCTAAGTACTAGAGGTCTCTTATGACGCTAATACACTTCCCACATATAAAAATGAGGCTTGAAATATAGGTGTATATAAGGGTAGAGTTATGGGGTGTCACAATATCTCCCCCTTGGGATCATTCGTCATCGAATGATGGGTAACTAGAGATTTTTAGGCAAGGCACGAATTTACCTATGGACTCTAATATTCGATCAGCTCTCATCTCACTCGTGCAATCAATAAAGCAAGAAGTTTAGCAAGTAAACAATTAAAAAATCAATGCATCACACCAATCCTTATTCGGACTCTAGAACCCTATCGTAAAAGGAAGACTCAAGGAATAGGAAGTTCAAGAATTTAGAGGAAGAATCCTTACTAGCAACTCTCTTATCATCGGTAGGCTGGAATAAGTGAAGATATTTGGCCTTCATATCCCCTTCTGCTTCCCAAGTAGCTTCTTCTACAACTTGGTTCCTCCATAATACTTTGACAGATACAATCTTTTTGTTTTTCTTTTCAAACCTAATGATCAAGGATTTGGATAGGGATCTCCTCATAACTCAGACTGGCTCTAACTCCAATACTCTCGACAAGCACTACCAACTGTGGACCTCCCAAACACTTTTTGAGCATAAAAATATGGAACACCGGTTGGATGACCTCTAACTCTGGGGGGTAAATCTAACTCATAAGCCACGTTGCTCACTCTCTTTATGATCTGATAAGGGCCGATGTACCTCAGACTCAACTTCCCTTTCTTTCTGAACCTCATCACACCCTTCATGGATAACACTTTCAAATACACCCAATCATTGACCTCAAACTTTAAGTCTCTTCTTCTAACGTCTGTGTAGGATTTCTATCTACTTTGTGCAATCCTCAACCTCTCTCGAATGATTTTTATCTTTTCCATAGCTTGGTGAACCAAGTTTAGTCCAATCAACTCTGCTTCACCTACTTCAAACCATCTAATCGGCGACCTACACCTCCTCCTATAGAGTGCCTCATATGGGGCCATCTGAGTGCTTGAGCGGAAGCTATTGTTGTAGGCAAACTCTACCAAAGGCAAGTGGTCGTCCCAATTGCCCTTAATATCAATGACACAAGCTCTTAACATATCTTCTAATATCTGAATAGTACGTTCTACCTGGCCATCCGTCTGAGGGTGGAAAGCAGTGCTAAGGAGTACCTTCGTACCAAGACCCTTCATAAATGGCTTCCAAAACTGGGTGGTGAATTGAGCTCCTCTATATGAGATGTTGGAAAAAGGGACCCCATGCAACCTAACAATCTCCCTTATATACAATCAGGCATAGTCTTCTGAAGTGTCAATCGTCTTGACTTCTAAGAAGTGAGCTGACTTAGTCATCCGATCAACTATCACCCATATAGAGTTATGTTGTCTACGAGACCTCGATAAATCGATAATAAAGTCCATATTTATCATCTCCCATTTCCATTCTGGAATCTCAAAGTTTTGAGCTACTCCACATGGTCTTTGGTGTTCAACTTTAACTTGTTGACAGTTTGGACACTTAGAAACAAACTCATCAATGTCTCTCTTCATTCCGCTCCACCAGTAGATTTCGCTCAAGTCATGGTACATCTTAGTAGACCCTAGGTTGATGGAATATCTTGAATTATGGGCCTCTGCCATGATCTTCTCTAGAACCCCGTCAACATTTGGAACACACAATCTGCCTTGATGCCTCAACATTCTATCTCCCCCTTTGGCGAAAGCTAACACCTTTTGCTTATGCACATCATCCTTCAATTGTAATAGGACTAGATCTTGATCTTGTTTCCCTTTCACCTACACTACTAGGGATGATGCAGACCCATTGTGCACATGAACTCCTCCTTCTCCTGACTCATCTAGTTGGACTCCTAGTCGTGCTAGTCTATGAACCTCCTTGGCTAATTCTCTCCTCCTCCATATAGGTAGTACTTCGCATGGATAATCTGCTAAGAGCATCAACAACCACATTAGCTTTACATGGATGGTAGAGGATGCTCACGTCGTAGTCCTTAAGCAACTCAAGCCATCTCCTCTGCCTCAAATTAAGCTCTTTCTGGGTGAAGACATATTGCAAGCTCTTGTGGTCTGTGAACACATCCACATGTGCCCCATATAACTAGTGGCGCCATCATTTGAGAGCAAACACTACCACTGCCAACTCCAAATTATGAGCGGGGTAATTTTTCTCATGCACCTTTAGTTGTCTTGAAGCATAGGCAACAACTTTCCCCTTCTACATCAATGCACATCCCAATCCTACCCTCAAAGCATCACAATAGATCACAAATCTATTCGTCCCATCAAGCAAGATCAAAACGGGTGCAGTGGTTAACCTCATCTTTAGCTCTTGGAGACTCCTCTCATACTCGTCGAACTATTAAAACTTGACTTTCTTCTGTGTCAATTTGGTTAATGGTGTGGATATGGAAGAAAATCACTCAAAAAATCTTCGATAGTAGCCAGCTAAACCTAAGAAACTTCTTATCTCGGTTGGTGAGGTTGGCCTTGGCCAATTCTTGATCACCTCAATCTTTTGAGTATCCACTCGGATTCCATCTCCAAAAATCACGTGGCCTAAGAAGGCCACTAATTTGAGCTAAAATTCACACTTAGAAAACTTTGCATATAACTCGTTGTCTCGGAGTGTCTGCAAAGCGATCCTAAGGTTATTGGCATGCTCCTCCTCATCTCTGGAGTACACCAAAATGACATCAATAAACACAATCACAAACATGTTGAGATACTGCTAGAATACTCTGTTCATCAAACTCATAAAAGCTGCGGGTTCATTCGTTAACCCAAAAGACATCACTAAGAACTCAAAGTGACCATATCGTATGTCTTCGGAAAGTCATATTTAGGATGTCACACTCTGTCACTTTCAACTGATGATAGCCTGATCGGAGGTCTATCTTAGAGAAAATAGTGGCACCCTAAAATTGGTTGAATAAGTCATCAATCCTCAAAAGGGGATACTTATTCTTAATAGTCACCGTATTCAACTGCCGGTAGTCAATGCACATCATCAAAGAACCATCCTTCTTTCGTATGAATAGGACCAGAGCACCCCATGGAGAGACACTCGGTCTTATGAATCCTTTCTCTAACAAGTCCCTCAGCTGCTCCTTCAACTCTTTCAACTCCGCAGGGGCCATTCTATATGGTGGAATAGAGATTGGTTGGGTGTCAGGAAGAACATCAATCCCGAAGTCGATTTCCCTATCAAGAGGGACTCCAGGCAGATCCTAAGGGAACACATCAAGAAGCTCATTGACAATTGAAACAGACTCAAGGGAAGGGGGATCAACATCATCGAACTTGACTCCCACCAACTGCTAGATACATCCTTTAGAGATTAATTTTCGGTCCTATAGGTAAAATATGAACTTACCCTTTGGCGCAACAGAATCTCGCCTACACTCAATAACAGGCTCACTTGAAAACTGGAATTTGACAGTCTGAGTTCGGCAATCAACAGAGGCATAGTAGGCGTGAAGCCAATCCATACCAAGGATCACATCAAAATCAACCATCTCCAACTCAATCAAATCAACGCGAGTATCCCTATGACTGATAGACACCACATAATCTCTATAGACCCTCTCAGCTTTAATGAACTCACTAACAGGAGTAGAAATAGAAAATGGCTTAAGTAAACACTCAGGAAGAATATCAAATCTACTCGCCACATATGGCATCACAAAAGAGCAAGTTGCACCCGGATCAAGTAAAGCATAACATGGAAAGTTAAAGACTCGAAGCATACCCTTCACAATTTCTGGTGCAACCTCCTGATCTAGTCGGTTCCCCATTGCATACAAACGGTTTGTCCCATCGCCTATCCCTGGTGCAACACCTCTTTGGTTAACTCTCACTGGTGGTGCTGTGGTAGAAGTCTGGGCCTTATTTCCCCACATCGAACACTCCCTCTGAAAGTGACCTGAGTGCCACACTTGCAGAAAGCATTTCCTCTATCTCTACACTCTCCCAAATGCATCCTGCCACATTACCCACAAGGTGGCTTCCCTTTAGAGCAAGAGTCTCACTTGCTTGACACTGTGCACCCTTTGCCGTAAAGCTTGGCTGACCTTGGGACCTCTGTTAGCTAGGGATTAGTGCACTAGCTGAAGACGGTGCATAGTTAGAAGACCTCTTTAGGAAATATGACTTATCTCCCTTATTCTACTTACTCTGACTGAACTCTAGCCCTGCTGATTTGACCTTCTTACTCAGGTGCTCCTCTCTGTCTTTCTTCTTATACTCCTCAGTTTGTTGGGCTTAGACCATCATCTTGGAAATGTCCATACCCGAGATCAACAACGCCGCCTTACACTCTCTCTTCACGTGTTTACCCAATCCAGATACAAATTTCCTCATCTTCGCCCTCATATTCGGAACCACCTCCGGTGCATACCTGGACAGCTGGATGAATTTTAGGATATACTCTTTGACCGTCATCCCCTCTTGTTTCAGATTCACAAACTCCTGGACTTTCACCTCCCTCAATTCTTGAGGAAAGAAGTGATCGAGAAAGGCACTCTCGAACTTATCCCAAGTAGTAAGTTCATCATCCGCACCTTGACTTTCCTCCCACTGTCTGTACTAAACATTGGCCATGTCTTTGATGTTGGTAGGTAGCAAGCTCAACTCCTTCAGTCTCAGTGGCATGCATAGTTTTTACTATCTCGAAACTAATAAGCAAAAATTATTTTCCGACTCGATTGCTCTAAAATCGGGTCGAGGCCATTTTTCCACTCAATTTTTTGTGCTGATCGCAGATCTGGTCTCAGATTTTTCATTAGAGCTTGGGAAAACTCTTTATGCACATGCTTTATGCGCACAATTCCATTCTAGGGATATTTCAATAATTTTGTGGGGTGTTATAACCCCTTCTAGTAGATATTGAATAGTACATGAGAGTGAGGAATACAACATAGGTCATAACTCCTACATGTAGGCACTAGATAGTGCATAATATTAAAAATCATACATGAGGGTGAGGAATACAGCTTAGGTCATAACCCTTTCATGTAGATATTTGTCTTGTACTAGAGGCTGATGAATACAACTTAGTTCATAACACATTCTAGTAAGCTTCACAATTCACATGAGTATAAAACATAGAATAAGGGCTCAATAATTCACTTGTAGATTATAGAAACTTTTCACGAGTTTCATACATGCTTGGGAGCCCATAATTACCATAGAAGTACTTGTCTTGCAAATCATGTAATACCCTTTCATCTACATAAGAATCCATGTCATGTAAATTTAGCCAAACATGGTGGGTATATGTACATATGCTTAAAATAGTGCATTTCAAGAGTAGAGAACATGAGTAGAGTAAAATATAGTCATTTCGATATCTCCCCCTTGGGAACATTCATCCGCAAGTGTAAAGAAAACATACATAAGAGAAGTAATTAGGAAACTTTCAGCCTGATATGGATGTAATAAATGCACTTAAACATCATTCTCAAAAAGTTTCAAGCATATACATCAAAAATCACCTAAACTTGTTAACATGAACATGTATGCATGCAAAAATGACATGAGGGCTAATACTTAAGAATTGAACTCATAGATAGGACTTAATTTATTACCTTTGGCTTGAGTAGAGTGAAAGAGGTACGAATGTCGCTTCTTCATGTACGCTTCGGCTTCCCAAGTGATACTTTTGACTTGTTGATTCCTCTAAAGGACTTTGACTAATGCCACATCTTTGTTTCTTAGCCTTTTCACTTGTCTATCCAATATTTTCACTGGGACCTTCTCATAGGTCGAGTTATCCTCCACAATACCCATAACTTCTAAGAGTACAATAGTACCTGGGTCACCAACACACTTCCTCAACATCGACATATGGAAGACCGGATGAACCATAATCATATCCGTAGGCAACTCCAATTCATAAGCAACTGTACCAATCCTCCTCAAAATTGTATAGGGTCCCACAAACCTTGGGATCAATTTCTCTTTCTTGCCAAACTGGACCACACGCTTCATGGGTGAGACCTTCAAATACACCGAATAATTAACACTAAACTCTATGCCTCTCCTTCTCACATCGGAGTAGGACTTTTACCTACTTTGAGCTGTCTTCAATCTCTCCCTTATCAACCTCACCTTTCCATAACCAAATCTAGGCCCAACAAAGCCATTTCCCCCATATCAAACCACCTAACTAGGGATCTATAATGCCTACCATATAAAGCTTCAAAGCGAGCCATGCCAATACTAGAGTGGTAGCTATTATTGTAACCAAACTCAATGAGTGGAAGATGTTCATCCCAACTACCCTTGAACTCTAAACAACAAGCCCTAAGCATATCCTCAAGAGTTTAAATTGTCTTCTCGGCTTAACCATCCGTTTGAGGATGAAAAGTCGTGCTAAGCTTGACTTTGGTACCAAGACCCTTTTGGATGTATCTCCAAAAATGCGAAGTGAATTGAGCACCATGATCCAAAATAATAGACAATGGTATATCTCCAAAAATGCAAAGTGAATTGAGAACCATGATCCACAATAATAGACAATGGTATCCCATGCAACTTAACCAACTCATGAATATATAACTTGGCATAATTCTCGGCACCATAAGTTGTTTTAATTGGTAGAAAGTGAGCTTACTTTGTCATTCTATCAATGATAACCCAAATAGAATCAAAGTGCTTTCTTGTCTTTGGCAAACCAATCACAAAATTCATGTTGATTTCTTCCTATTTCCATGTAGGAATCTCTATGTCTTGGGCTAGGCCACCCGACCTTCGATGTTTGGCTTTGACTTGTTGGCAATTGTGATAAACGGCTACAAACTTAGCAATATCTCTTTTCATACCACCCCACAAATATATCTCCCTCAAATCTTTATATATTTTTGTGGAACCGGGGTGAATAGAATAGGAAGAATTATGTGTCTCATTCAAAATCAAATCCCTCAACCCATCAATATTAGGCACACATAACCTAGACCTAGGCCTATTGCTTATCACTTCAATCTTCTTAGGGTCCACTTTAATTTCATCACCCGACACCACATGCCCTAGGAATGCAACCTCTTTCAACCAAAATTCACATTTATCAAATTTTGCAAACAACCTCTCATCTCTCAAAATTTGTAACACTACCCTAAAATGATTCACATGCTTTTCTTCACTTCAGGAATAAATTAATATGCCATCTATATTACAAACAAAGGTAGGGTTTAAAGGCCCTATGAGATCTATAAATATTGTCGGTGCATTAGTTAAATCAATTGACATCACCACAAATTCAAAGTGTCCATACCTCGTTCGAAAAGCCCTCTTGGGAATATCACACTCCCTCACCCTCACTTGGTGGTATTCGGACCAAAGATCAATCTTAGATAAATGACTAGCTCCTTGTAGTTGATCAAATAGGTCATCTATCCGTGGTAGAGGATACGTGTTCTTTATAGAGACCCTATTGAGTTGCCGTTAGTCGATGCACATTCTAAGTGAACCATCTTTCTTTCTTAAAAACGACATCGGTTCACCCCAAGGTGACTTGCTAGGCCTTATGAAACCCTTCTCCAATAAATCCTTCAATTGATCCTTCAACTTCTTTAACTCTACCGAGGCCATATGGTAAGCAGGAATGGAAATAGGTTGCGTATCAGAAGGAGTTCTATACCAAAGTTTATTTTTCTTTCGGGAGAAACACCGGAAAGCTCATTGGGAAAGACATCAAGAAACTCACTGACCACCGGAACCGACTCAATAGAAGGGACTTTAGACTCAACATCCCTAACCCTTACAAGATGGTAAACACAACACTTAGAAATCAATTTTCGGGCCTTAAGACAAAATGAACCTACCCTTAATCACCAAATTATGAATTTCCCACTCAAAGACGGGTTCATTAGAAATTTCCAACCTAACTTTTACGAGTTCTATAATCAATGGAAACATGATATGTATGTAACAAGTCCATCCCAAGAATAATGTGAAAATCCACCATGTTAAGTTCAACAAAATCACAAGGCAAGAGTTTATGCAATATAGAAACGAGAAACTCCTATAGACTCTTCTGGCAATAATAGACTCACCAATAGGGGTAGACACCTCATAAGGTTCACATAACAATTCAGGACACATATGAAGTTATTGTTCCATAAAAGGATTAATGAAAGAAAGAGTGGCACCCAAATCTAATAAAACATACACATCATAATAAAAAACTTTTAACATATCAGTAATAACATCAGGTACCTCATCTACACCTTGTATCCCTTGAAGAGAATAAAGGCGATTGTGACGTGGAGCACCCCTTTGTTGGACACTTTGGGCCCTTTGATCAACATGTACACCTTGTCATTGATGACGACCATCCTTGACCTTGTCTTGCGCATATGGGCAGTCAACAATCTTGTGGCCTACTCTTCCACACCCATAGCAAACATTCGAATCCCTCAAACACTTGTCATTATGACTCCTTCCACATTTTTGGGCACCTTGGAAAACTTACCCAACCATTGCCACCTTGGAAACTTAGGTTAGGCACCCCATTATTAGCAAACCTTTTGTTTGGAGCATTAGAGGACCCTTGGCCTTGAAATTTGTGACCTTGTTGGAAACAGCCACCCTTGGAACCTTGAAAGACACCATCAAACTGAGCCTTCTTGGACCCCCACTCCTTCTCTTCCTAAGCTTCTCCCCTTCAAGTTGTACGACGTAGGTCATAAGCTGAGATAAGTCCATGTCACCCACAAGCATAGTGGTGCAACATTCTTCATTCACCAAATCGGACACCCCCGATATAAACTTGTTCATTCTTGCCTTAAGATCGACAACTAAGTGAGGAGCATACTTTGAGAGCTTGTTGAATTTGAGGAAATACTCCCTCACACTAATGGAGACTAGTTTGAGATTTATGAATTCCATCATCTTTGCCTCTCTCAATTCAATAGGGAAGAATCGATTGAGGAAGGCGGCACTGAACTTCTCCCACGGGATAGGGTCATTGTTCCCCATCTCTATCTTCCATTGAGCAAACCAAATTTTTGCAACACCCTTGAGTTGGTAGGCCGCAAGTTTCGCTTTCTCTTCTGAACTCGCCTTCATAATAGCAAGCGCCTTATATACTTTATCAATAAACTCTTGGGGATCCTCTTCTGTTTTGAAAACATAAAACTCCAAAGGATTCATCCTTGCAAAGTCCATCACTCTTGAGGCCAGAGTAGGAGCATAAGGAGCTTGGCATACATGATGTTACCATATAGGAACCGAAGCCCCACTTGAGCATCTCCACCCACGTAGCTAGTACGGTTTCGCTCAAGCTTGTTGGTGAGTCATCTATTCCGGGGATGTTGCTTATGATCTTATGCTATGTTCTAAGACAATCTTTCTTTTATGTATGTATTGATTATAAGGGTGATCCCAGTTTCTTGTCTTGGCCCCCGCTCTTATCTATGTAGTAGAGGTGTTATTGGACATGTTATGTATCTATACTATAAGCCTTGACTCTCTTTTGTCTTGATATTTATGATATAGAAGTTTGCCGTTAGTCCAAATTCCCTTTGTTTATGCTTATCTCTTATTGTCATTTTAATTGCTTCTGCAACTAAGGATGTGTAATTATATGTTATGAGCCTTGTTTGGGCCTTCAGGTTCCCCATTTGCTGGTCACATCTAGGCCCTAGGCTTGGGTTGAGACAATGATGCTATCAGAGCACTAGGTTGTTAGGTCCTTGGCGTCCAACACACTACGTTGATTAGAGTCTTGTTCATAGTTGTGTTGTGCGCCACAACTATGACCAAAAGGTTGTAAGACGTTTTAGGAAATATTTTCCTTCTTTACGGTCTATGTCGTTCTTTAGAAGTGAGATAGGGCTTTCCCCTCTAATGTATGTCTTTTGCTCTTCTAGTTGATCAAGCCGCTTCATAGAGGAAGGCGACGGAAGGTAAGTTGAAGGTTTTGATTTATGATGGATCTGAGTTTCACTATTCCTTTCATTATTACTTTTTGTTCCTAGTGGGCTTCTTGTGTGTCCCGAATTGTTATATGAACCTTTGGTGTCTACCTCTTTGTTGAGTATATTGTTTCTAAGAATGTTCATAGGTGTTGTTCTATGTTCATCTTGCCTTAGGTCTTGCCTTGTGACTTGTTAGAGTTGATGTGGTAGAATTGATGTCATGCTTGGGGTGGTTTGACTACTTGCATATCGTGATTCTAATGAGTGTAGAACCCGCAAGGTTATAATATGATGGTTAAGGATGGTCAATCTATTTGGTCAACTGCAATGGGTTAGTTACTTCTCTAAGATTGATCTTTGGTTTAGGTTTTAGTCCCCAAGTGAGGATGAGGGTAAATGATATCCCTAAGTGTCTTTTTGGACTAGGAGTGAGCATTTTGAATATTGGTGGAGTTGTTTGGTTGACTTATGCATCGGTTATGTTTATGGGTTTCACGAATAGGGTCTTAAAATCCTACCTTAACATGTTTGTGGTGGCCTCTAGTGGTGGAACATTAGTTTATATAGAGCTTGTGAATCATTTGGAGGTAGTGTGGCAAGTCTTGGACGAAAAGGGGTTGTTTGTTAAATATAATAGGTGTGAGTGGAAGATAACAACAAGGTGGTTAGAACTTTTTAAGGATTATGATATGAATGTGCATTATTTTCCTCGGTGAGGCTAATGTTGTCGTCGATGCTCTAGGTAGCCTAGCATTTGTTGAGGATGGTGAAAAAGAGGTGACTAGAGAGGTCCATCGATTGACTAGATTAGTGGGAGTTGAGCATGATGGTGTAGTATTCTTGATGGTCCCATATCTTCTTTGGTTGAAGGGATCTAGATTAAGCAAGGCCTGAATTCCGCCTTATTAGAGTTGGAGGTTTCAGGTTAAAGATGGTAGAGTGGAGGTTGTCTCCCATGGGGGAGATGGTGATTCATGGTACCAAGTGGACTATGTGTGAATAAGGTTGAAAATGAGTTTAGGGTTGTGAGTCCTTATAGTGTGTAAAGGAGGATTGGTAAGGTTGCTTAAAGATTGGAATTACCTAGGGATATGGTTATGGTTTGTCTGATTTTTCATGCTTTTAGGTTGAAGGGATGTGGAGGTGACTCTAGTGCTATAGAACTCGTAAGATTTTGGGTGTTGTGGAGGATAAGTTGACTTAGGAAGAGGTCCCGATGGAGGTATTGGACGGAAGGGTTGAAGAAGTTGATTGATAAGGGTGTAGTGTTCATCAAGGCCCTTTGGAAGAATCGTCAAGTCGAAAGTGTCTCTCGGGGAGACGGAGGGGGCATGGAAAAGTGATATCCATACCTCTTTCATTCTATTCAAGCTTATGATAACATGTCAAATCCCTTTTTGTGATTTCAAGTCTTATGTTTCAGCCCCTATGTCATTGCATGCATTCATGTTTATGTTGAAAAGTTCATGATGATTTTAACACTTGTGTTGAGATTTCAAAAATGGTGTTTAAATGCATTGTTGCATTCTTGTTGGGGCTGATTTCTTCATGATTACTCTTCTTATGTACGTCTCTTTGACATTAGGGGACGAATGTTCCTAAGGGTGAAAAATTGAAACTCCCCACACTTGCCTTGCCTCGATAATCATAATTCCCTTATATCTCAAATCAGAGATATTTAAACACCCCTCCACGTAGTTCGAAAACACCCTATGATGCATTTTTTTTCAATATCTCAAAATCCATGCATAATTTTGCAAATTCGACTTCATATTTTAGTTCGGAGGGCAAAATTGCGTGGGAAAACGAGTACCTACAAGGTATATTTTGTCCATGCCAAGAAAAATAATTTTTGGTGAAACTTCGCAAAAATAGTAGCTATCCACGTAGGGTCCACGACGCAGACCTGATGCAGACTAGTTCAAAAATTTACGAAAATTATTCTTTTTACTCCAGGGCAATTGGGTAATTACCTCATAGCTATGTACACGAAAATTCCTCATTGTCTAGCCGTTTTGGGCCCCCTAAAAACCAACCAAAAACCTCTCAGAATCCTCTCTAATTTTCATCAATTCTCCATTCATTCTCAAGGTTTTCAAGAAGTCTTGTTGGAATTCAAGGAAACCAAGTCAAGCCCCAATTCCTCCTCAAGATTCAAGCGTCCCAATCTCTTTCCGAATCTAAGGATTTCATTCAAGCTTCAAGTCTCCATTTTAAATCTTCTTCAAGAAAATCTCCAAAGTCAAGGTATGTGGGTTTCATCCATGGGTACCTTTCACCCATGAAGTCCAACCATTCCTTTTCATGAAAATTGCATGTTTTCAAGTTGTATTACTTACGGGTATTACTTAATATGAATGATGATTACAAATTATGTTAGGTTTTTAAGAAATGTTGATTGGAAACACACATCTACCTATTTCAAGACTATACTATGAGATGGTTTGTCTATTGTGACTATGCATGTTTTGGGGTATTAAACTATGGACTATTATGAGGTTTGATGAAGGATTTCAATGTATATTGCATAATGGTATTACCAAGTGTTGGTAGGATGTTTTTACATCAAGATTTCTTGCATGATTTCACTCTTGAATTGCATGGTTTTACACTAGCAGTACACACCCACCAAGTGTTTGATAAAATGTGCTTTCAAGGATTCTTTAAGTTTTGATGATCTATTGGTCGATTTATAATTCAACTAACTCTATGATGATTTTGGGCTTTCTAAAGATGTGTTTAAGTCATGAAAATGTTGATGATGTTATAGGGTCGAATTAAGCCCCTTTTCTCAAAGATTTTACCTCTTGTGAGCCTTTGATGTTGATGTTAATGGAAGGGGGTGATTTTGATGATGACCCATTCTTATGATTGATGATTAGGCTCACCATTTGAGGTCAATGATATTAAGAGTTACTCATGCCATGTCTCTATATTTATTGCAAGTTATTAAAATATGATTATCTTATATATTTCGTGGGATTAGACTTAGCACCGAGTGGACTAGAGGCGAGTCCCCAAATCCCAAAATTATGTGCCACCGTAGGTGAAGGATATAGAGGCGAGTACCCGAGTCAGGGCTTGAGGCAAGTTTCCAAGGTGTAGCTTGCTTGGTCTGATGTTATATCGGTTGAGGTTTCTTCTCACACTTATATATTATGTTCTATGTAAGATTAATGATTTTTCAAAGCATGATTTACTTAAGGATTTGATAATACATGCCATATTGATATTATGATATTTATTGCTCGTAATTATGCATTTTGATTACGATGCTTATATCTTGTTGCATTGCATCCCACATACTTAGTAAATTCAAATATACTAATGGATACAATATGCCTACATGATGTTACCATGTAAGAACAGGAGCCCTGCTTGAGCATCTCCACCCACGTGGTTAGTATGGTTTCACTCAAGCTTGTTGGTGAGTCCTCTATTCCCGGGACGTTGCTTATGATCTTATCCTATGTTCTAATACTATCTTTCTTTAATGTATATATTGACTATGAGGGTAAGCCTGGTTGCTTGTCTTGGCCCCCGCTCTTATCTATGTAATAGAGGTGTTGTTGGACATGTTATGTATCTATACTATAAGCCTTGACTATCTTGTTTCTTGATGTTTATGATATGGAAGTTTACCCTTAGTCCAAATTCCTCTTGTTTATGCTTATCTCTTATTGTCATTTTAACTGCTTCCGCGACCAAGGATGTGTAATGATATGCTAAGAGGCTTGTTTGGGGTTCCTTCGGGTTCCTCATTTGCCGGTCACGTCTAGGCCCTAGGCTTGGGTCATGACAATTTCCCATTCCATTAATAATCAAGATAAAACAAAAAGTTCGGTAGCTGAAAGTAATTTATACAATCATATGATGAGTGTTGACACCCAATTTTGGCCCAACACTTCTAATTTTTACGTTGGTATTTTTAATGGTTTAAAATATATTTTTGGAGAAATTTTAGATTAATTTTGATATTATTCTTTTTTAAAAAAATATTAGAATTTGAGTCAATTTATGGTGTAATTAAATTCCCAACCCAATTTCATTAATTGACTTATATTAAACTTATCCCTTCGAGAGTTCATCACAACCTTCCATTATTTTTTTTTAAATCCTATTGCTAGGATTCAATCTTTTCCCCTTTTTATTTTTTATTAATAATACCCCAAACCCTAAATTTCTGTCTCCCCCTATATATATTCTCAAACACCTCCCAAACCCTTATAATTTTTCATCCATCTTCTCTTTCAAGAAACCCTAGCCGCCACCCTAATCCATCACTCTCTCCTCTCCTCTCCTCTCCCTTTTCTCCATTTTTCAGCCACCATAGCCACCCCTTAACCCGTTGGAAACAACACCCCAACATCACCATTTTCAGCCCCAAAAATCAGTCCCAAAACCATCAAAACAACCCCGAAACACAGTACAAAAATCAGCCCTCAAACAAGCCTGTAAACGCCACAAAACCAGCAGCAAAATCCACCAAATCAACCCCCAAATCGTGGCCAAATAACAGCCCACTTACACCGCAAAAATTCATTTGAAGACCAACGAAATCAGTCCCAAAAAATTTCACCTGAAAATCAACGAAAGAGACCACCAAATTATCCATGAAAACACCAAAAACACCATCCAAAACCTGCCTAAAAAGACCTTAAACAGCCACCCAACTTCCACTCCGAACTCCACCAAACTAGATCCATCTTCTTCCACCATCATAGCCAGAACCCCAACCATTCACGGTTCATTGATGTTTTCAATCGCCTATATTGTTATTTTGATTGTTGAGTTATATTCTGATAAATAAACTTGGTACTTCTTGTTTTATTCATTTGATATTTTTCACTAACAATTTGGTGAAGTTATTGAGACTTGAGTTACTATTAGACTTTTGTTGTTGGTTTGATTTATTATCTCTACTGTTATTTGATTGGATTATTTTTTGAATTTATTCTTAACCTTTGTTTCACAGATATGATTTAGAAAGGTTCATGTTTATTTAGTTCTTACATTTTTCTGGTTACGTTAATAATTCTTGGTAAATTTGCTTCCGTTAGTTTGGAGCGGGTTTGTCCTCTTATCTTATTTATTTATTTATTTCAAAAAATATATTATATATTATTTGTTAACATTGGTCAATAACAAATCTATCTGTTAGATTTTGAGGTATCCCATTAAAAAAGGGAAAAATTATTTCATATTCCTCTCTTGTTGTTACATATTTTGACTATTTGTTGTTACCCTACTATTATTATATTTGTATTGATTTTGCATCTTTTGATTTGTCTTAGTCGTGATTGCCTTTGTTTCAATTATTGTTTCATATCTTGAGTTTCTTTTTTTGTACCATTAGTGGAATTTAAAGCAACATAGTGTTATTTTCATTTATTTTAATTATTGATTGTTATTCCCTTTTGATTCTTTGTCTCGTTTTGTTATTATTATCTTACTTGGTTCATTTCCACTATTTATTGAAAATTTTAATTGATTGGATAGACGTACATGTTATTTGTTAAAATGATCAATAAAAAATTTATTCGTCGGATTTTAAGGCTTTTTTAATTTAAAAAAGACGAAAAAATATAATTTATGTTCATATTTATTATCTGTTAAATTAAAATTTTAGTTATAAATTATTCGAAATTAAGTAGTTCATAATTGAATTAATCATCTTACTTAGTTAATTTTAAAGAAGCTCATTAATTGATACATTTTAATTTGTCGGGTATTTTAAATTAAATTTCCGCATTATTCTTGGCCCCACATATTTTTCTGACTCCATGTTTTTTCTTTTTTTTCTTACTTTAATTTTTTTTCTCCTTTTGACTTTAACTTTTTCGTTTTCCCTTTTTGACTTTCTTTTTTTTAGATGGGCCCACGTATTCATATATTATTTGTTGAAATTAACTGATGAAGAAATTAAAGTCAATTTTCAAGGTCTTGTGTATTGACGTGTATTGACTTTAAGATATCTCTCATGTCATTATTTATTTTATTGTTTGTGTATATTTTGTGATTATTATACATCTACTCCTCAAATTGAAAAAAATGAGTTCAGTTGGGACCCACAATTGTAGATTTCGAAGTGTGCTAATACCTTGTTTGCAGATTTTTTTTGTAAATAATTAATTGGTTTCCTAATTATCTTTAAAATTAAACAACACTTTCTTTTAAATTCTTTTAAATATTATTATTTCTTACGAGTTGTCGTTGTCACCAGTGAGTATCAACAAAATCAGTCAATCAAAAAAAATCTTCAATCCCAAATTAAGCCCGACAAGAGCATATTGCATTATATATTTTTATTTTTTGAATTGAAAAGAAAAAAGAAAGTTCGAACGTTTGATAAGAAAAAATGGTTGTTAAACCAGCAATCAACATACCTAGATTCTATAACTTTTTTAGACCAGCTAGCAAACAAAAAATGTGGTGAGTAGTGACTGATTATCATTGCACCTACAACAAGACTTACAGCTAGGGTTTTAGCACTGTGAGAACGGAGAACATCAACCTTTATCCTAAATTACGTTATTGTTATAGGGTCAATTGTAAGTCAAGATAGAGAAGTGCACCGAGCCCACGGTACTGGCCGGGGTTTGATTCCCCAAAAGCGCATCCTCAATTGTTTTTTTGACTTCTAATTGTGAAATCTGTTCCTGATTAGCTGTGTGGTGTTTGTTTGGCCATGAAAATATTTTTTAAAATATGAATTATTTGAAATTTGTAAGATTATAATTAGTTATATTTTTTGCAATAAATATTTTATAATATGTTTAAAAATTACCTGATAATTGAAATTGATGTTATCCACTTATTTTAATCACATATTAACCCGAATATTTTATCTACTTTCCTGCATCCTACTTTAAGTTCAAAGGAGGATGCTTGCTTTAGCTTCTATATATATATATATATATATATATATATATATATATATATATATATATATATATATAAATATATATATATGTTTATAAATATTTCATATATA
>JAPFFP010097051.1:0-20154 GCA_026153255.1 Solanum medicagineum | reverse complement strand
TCCGACCATTCATATAAATTATCCATTCTACTACCCCGAGTATCATATATTATTAAAAATGGGAAGTTTCTAAGTCAAAGCTGGATTATCATTTTGGCTCAACACTCAAAAAGAAAGTTTCAATAATCTTGTGAAGTAGGTTATGTAAAAATTGTTTGCTAAATAACCTGGTGTCCAAAAACTATACTATGTTATGTGTGCGTCAAACAATTTAAACTTGATCTCTTGGGACAACAGCACAGCCAACGAAAATTAAAAATAAAATGAAATGTATAGAAATTCATAAAGTACTTTAAAATTGTTAGAAAAATGATTTTAGTATCTCAATAATATATTTTTATCTAGTATTATTTTTTCATCATTTTAATATATTATTAATTATTCTTGAATGGATGGTTAATAGAATAATAATAATGCCCTCTAAATGTTATTTTGACCATATAAATGTATCATAATAATCTACTTAATTGTAAGCATTTATTTTTGAAAAGTGAAATATTTTTATTTATATAGTGATTAGCTTCTTGAGAAGATAAAGAGAGAAACAATATATTATATTTAAAAATTCCTCCTCCTATACTGATATATACATATTGGTAGTGCTGGGATTTTCTTTTTATTCTTTGTTAGATTTTGGCTCCTAGTTTGATACTAGAAGAGCTTGTTGAATTCTAGGGGATACACCTATACTGGGTAAAATATCCTTAAGGACAGTGTCTTGACATACCTAAAGCTATGTGAATTTCCTACAAGTATCCGTGATGATGTTCGTGATGAAGTATTTGTATTCATGATGAAGTTCATGGATGTGAAGAATAAGTATTTTCAGTAAAATATTCAATAATCTTAAGGATATTTATATTTTATTCTTACAGAAAATCATCCCCATTTCATTGACCACTGAAAATTGTGTTCATCTAAATTTTTGGACACTATAAGTTTGCTAAAATTTGAAACTTTGAGGTTAAGTGAGATGACCTATGGGTATGTGGTGGTTGTGTGGAATAGTCACTTTGGGTTTGACTAGTGGAGGAAAAGAATATTCAAGGGACAACTTAGAGAAGGCCTGAACAATATAGACTTGATCTTATGCAATGAACACGAAACCATCCTATATGTCATGAGAAATGTTCAAATAGACATGCATCGAATGTGTGAGTGGCATGGGAAAAAATACAATTAAAAGGTATGTAGGCTTGCTATGTTTTTTAATGAAAAAAATATATAATTGAAAAATAGATTTGGGAAGATCCAAATTTTGGGGGGAAATAACTGAAATTTTTTTTGTAATGAATCAAAACCCATATCTCAATGTAGAAGAAGATTCGGAGAAATGACAATCCCCCTTAAAAATAAAATTAGATTTGTGTTAGCGGATGATATAAATTATTGTGGTTTCTCAAGTGAATCTTGTGGCTAATATGTGGAATGAAAAATTGAGTGTTAGACTTTTATGCTGTTGACACATTTTTATGAACTGAATTTTGGTGTTCTACACCCAAATGGGAGAAGAAGAAATATTTATATATGTTGGTGATTCTAGAACTACTCAAGTTCTTAGAATGGAAATTTCTTCTTAAACTTTCATATCTATTGGCATTCTCTAAGGTGCTATATGTGTCACGCTCCGAGAGGATACCCTAGGTGTAACTGGCACATAGAGACTATTGCTACTCCCCAAGCAGACCACCAAGTCTCATTGCATTCGTTCAATCAAATCATATGCGGAAGATATAAAGAAATGAAGACTATCAGTGGACTATCACAATCCCCATCATAATAAATACGGAAGAAGTATCTCCAAGGAAAGAAAGGGGGAAACATACAATCCCAACATCAACAATTAACCGTCTATACTATGAAGCCTCTATAGCTACCCTCTAAGAAGGTACCATGACAGGCCATGATTACCACAATCAAAGAAAAATACTAAAATAAAGCAAATGACATAATCATCCTCTGAATGTGGGGAGGACTTACTACGGTCTGAAATAAGAGCTCTGAACCTCAACGATTGGGCTGCTGAAGTCCTTTGTCTACAGAATCTGCATCACAAAACGATGCAGTACCAAAGGGGCATTAGGACGTGGAATGTACTATATCTAAAATGGGCTAAAAGTAAGTGAGGTAAGCAGGGTACATGGAAACATCAATTCATTTATCATTCATTTCATCTCAAAATATTGAATAGATACCATTTCATTTATCATTCGTTAAAACGCATACAAGCACATCGACATAAGAGTACTATCAAGAGGGAATCTTATGTGGGAGTTTCTCATACACACACCCATCACTTATAAGCCAGTGATAGTACAACGAAGCGATGTCATTATGGCATCAGCCCAGTACCTTGTCGGGGTAGAAGGTGTACGTTAATGGATCCAAAATAGAAATAACAGTAAGTCCTTTTTTGGGACTAAGGAAAATATCTGTTGCTCACGGTCAATCCTCACCTACGCTGGCCACGCAGTTATGAGTGTGAGTGGGACTCACTCTTACCCATTTTTGTACTCGATACTTCTCCCATAGACTCAACATGCTCATAAACGTGAGTATCCATCCTTTGTCATCGTTTAGTCCCTTTCGGACTAAGACATTAATTCATTATTCATATAATAACTTGAGGAGTTAGGAATATATCTTTGAGATTACATTCAACCTCTTTGAGGTTCCCAATTTATTATCAACCACCTTCAATCCATCCAATTTAAGACCCAGACCACAACCAACAAGTACAATGATATGATCAAGGCTCTAGACAAAATCCCTAGGTTCGTTCTTGCAGTATAAAAAAAGGGAAACATGCAATTTAGGTAACAGTCATACAATATCACACATAAAAATTAGTAAACACAACTAGGACGATCATCAATTTGAGATAGCATATATAAACTAAAGATAATATTCATGAAATAAAAATAATGTTTAAGAAATTCCTCAATAACTACCACTCAAGACCCTCATATACGAATTTAAAGCTTAATCTATACATAGGGGCACATGGGAGAACAATTCCATGTTTTAGGGTAGCCTTTACATACCTGGAATGACGACTAATCAAGTTTTCCTCAAGAATTCACACCCGAACTTGAAACCCTCCACTCTCTGCTCTTCTTTCTCTCAGGAACTCTCGCCTAGACTTAGAAAAAATGGGTTTGTAAACCCTTTCGTATGGACTTAATGCATTAAACATGTTTTGGGACTAAAAATTGGGTTGGGATGACCAAAATACCCTTCTCGTAATTAAAAGAAAAGGTTTGAAAATATTTGCACTAGTCCGCGACGCGCCAGGGTTGCGAACCAATGTAATTTGGCTTTTTCGTAAATTTTCAAATCCCATCAAGAAATTAAAAAATAATAAGTGTTAATCCATATATTGTCTGCGTCGCACCAAGGATGCGGATAGACACTGCATCCGAATTAATTAGCGAAAGTTATTTTTCGCTCCGGTCGCTCTTAAATCGAGTCGAGATCATTTTATGACTCAATTTTCCATGCTGATTGCAAATCCGATTTTCCAATTCTGCGCACAAGATTATGTTTTAGGGGCTTTTTGGTAATTTCACGGGGTATTACATCATCTCCCCCTTGGAATCATTCGTCCTCAAATGATGAGTATGAATAGAATAAAAGAACGAATGACTTCAAAATTCATCTCACTCCTCACTCGGGGACTTTCGAACTCTCACTATTCATCACCTATCTATCTCTGTCTTAGACTCGAGAATAGAATCGGATTAATGCATCAACTCAATGATAAGAGACATTCAATAATGCTACGGATAAGGACATTTACCTTCAAAATCATCATCATTTGGCACGAATAGGTGCAGGTATTTAAGTTTCATCGCTTCCTCATCTTCCCATTTAGCTTCCTCAACAAATTGATTCCTCCATAAGACTTTAATGGAGGAAATCTCTTTATTCCTCAACTTATGAATGTCACAACCCAATCCTAGAGCCTAGACGTGACACAGCACAAGGGGAACCCGAAGGGACCCCAAGAAAGCCTCTTAGAACATCATCACACATCCTTGGTCGTGGAAGCAATAAAACAAGCATCAAAAGCTAATAAAGTAGGACATCCGAGGCTAAGGGAAACACTTTCGTATCATAGACATCAAGAACTATAGAGTCAAGGCTTTTAGCATAGATACATAAGATGTCTAGCAAATACCTCTAATACATAGATAAGAGCGGGAGCCAAGACAAAGCAACCGGGCTCACCCTCATAGTCAAAATAGAACATAAGGAAGAATGTCTCAATACATAATAAGAGCAATATAGACTAAAGTCCACGAAGTGGAGGACTCACCAATAAGCTTGAGTAGTACTGATCTAACAATGTGGTGGAGGAGGATGATCAACTTAGCCACCGATTCCTACATGGTGATATCATTTAGGAAAGAGTATCCCTTAGTACGTTTGAATGTACTAAGTATGTAGGGTCTAATGCAGAAAGAGATAGACACCTTAATCCAAAATGCATAACAATATGCAATAGGCATAATATAACAATGTGGCATGTCTGATCAACACATAAGTGAAACATGCTTAAGTAACTCATGCTCATATAGGATATCATATGTGTAGAAGTGACCAAGCTAGATTTCCAAAGTACAAACCCCTTGGTTGGTGATGTTGGTTTCACCCCATAAGCCAGGAGGTGTGGTACAAACCCCTCACATGGTTGATGATAATTTCACCTTATGACTCTAGTGGTGAAGTACAAACCCCTCACATGGTTGATGAGTACAAATCCACACTTCAGTTATCAAGGTACAAACCCCTCGAACAGATTATCTATCTCTTACTCCCCCCGGGTTAGGCATGGTCAAATGTAACACTTTATATACATGATATCATATACATATGCTTCTTTCATCATCAAAACATCAATCATATCATATCTCATGCTTTGGACGTGGAATTCCTCAAGAAACCACATCCGAACATTTTATCAAGCACTTAGAGGGTGTGTAATGCTACTATAAAACCATGAAATATAGAGATGAAATTATGCAAGAAAATCCATTATAATACCATCAATCAACACCTCGCAACACCCTCAAGCAACATATATAAAAACCCCTCATCAAATTTTACAATAGATTCAAGATTTATGGCTAAAAACATAGCAAAACAGTCACAACTTTACATTGCTTGGGCATAGTGTGCAGTGAATTTCATAATAAGCAAGACCCGTTTATAAATCAACTTTAAATCATGCAACTTGAGAAAAGGAGGTTTGGGTATCATGGGTGAAAGGAACCCATAAAAGAAACCCACATACCTTAGCTTGGCGATGAGCTTGGTGAAGATTGGAGATTGAGACTTGAAGATTTAAGAACAACCTTGAAGGAAAACCTTAGTTCAAGATGAGGATTTGGGACATGAATTTGGGAGTGAAAAATATGGTTAAGTGTTTGAGTGAGAATATGGTAATGTTTTGGATGATATGACAGTGAAATATAGCTAATTATAGGTAAAAACATGTTTGAGAAAACTTAGGTCCAAGACCCAAAAGCCTTGGCCCAAGATAAAATCACTGGCAACAAAATACACAGGTCCGCGTCTAATCCGCGACACGGACCTATAGCTATCGATTCTGGACAAAAAAATTTATGAAAAATGAAATTGCTAATCACTTGCTCTTAAATCGGGGTTAGAACTTTGTCCCCCTAATTTTGACCCCCTGAACAAGAATATGAAGTTATATTTTTGATACTGCAAATGAATTTTGAGATATATGGAATCTAAAATCTGGGCATTCCGAGGGACATTTTTGGGCACTTTTCGGGGTCGTTTCAATATCTCCCCTTTGGGAACATTCGTCCCGAATGTAAAAGAGACGTACAAGACGAAAGTGACTATAAACAAATCAGCCCCGACAAGAATGCAACATTACATTTACTAAACCATTTTCAAATCTCAACATAAATGTAAAATCATGATAAATTTGCCAACTTAAACATGAATGCTATGAATGATATAGGGGCTGAAACATAAGACTTGAAATCACATAGAGGCTTATAGTTAGTACCTTAGGCTTGAGTGGACTGGAAAAGATAAGGATACCGCTTTTGCATGTCTGCTTCAGCCTTCCAAGTAGTACTTTTGATTTGTTGGTTCCTCCAAAGGACCTTAACGGTTGCCACCTCCTTGTTCCTCAATCTCTTCACTTGCCTATCCAAAATCTGGACTAGTACCTCCTCATAAGTCAAGTTATCCTCAAGAACATCCACAACATCAAGCAGCACAATAGCATTGGGATCACCAAAACATTTTCTCAACATAGAGACATGGAACACTGGATGAACCAAATTCGTTTCACTTGGCAACTTCAACTCGTAAGCGACCTCGCCAACCCTCTTTATCACCTCATAAGGACCAATGTATCTTGGACTCAATTTACCCTTTTTACCATAACAGACCACACCTTTCATTGGAGAAACTTTCAAATAAGCCCAATCACCCACTTTGAATTCAAGGTCTCATCTCCTCACATCGACATAGGATTTTTGACGACTTTGAGCTGTTTTCAACCTTTCCTTAATCATCCTAACCTTCTCAAGAGCCTCCATAACCAGATCTGGTCCCAATAAAGCCACCTATCTAACCTCAAACCAACCAACCGGTGATCTACAACGTCTCCTATAAAGAGCCTCAAAAGGAGCCTTACCGATGCTAGAGTGATAACTATTGTTGTATGCAAACTCAATAAAAAGAAGATGGTCATCCTAACTACCCTTAAGATCCAAGACGCAAGCCCTAAGCATATCCTCAAGTTTTTGAATGGCTCTTTCGGCTTGGCCATCCATTTGAGAGTGAAAGGCCGTACTAAGGTGAACTTTTGTACCAAGACCCCTTTGAAAGGACCTCCAAAAGTGTAAAGTGAATTGTGCACCACGATCCGATATGATAGACAAAGGAACCCCATGTAACCTCACTAACTCATGGATGTACAACCTTGCATACTCTTCAGCCCCATATGTGGTTTTAACCATTAGAAAGTGAGTTGATTTCATAATCGTATCAACCACAACCCAAATGGAATCAAAAACTTTTTTAGTCTTAGGCAACCCAACCACAAAATCCATATTAATCACCTCCCACTTCCAAGTAGGAATCTTTATGTCTTGGGTTAGGCCACCCGGCCTTTGATGCTCGGCTTTGACTTGTTGACAAGTATGGCAACCGGAAACGAATTTGGCAATGTCCCTGTTCATGCCTCCCCACCAATACACATCCCTCATGTCTCTATACATTTTGGTGGAACCAGGGTGGATAGAATAAGAGAAATTATACGCCTCATCAAGGATCTTCTCTCTCAAACCATCAACACAAGGCACACACAACCTACCTTGGTACCTAAAGGCCCCATTTCCCTCTTGGAAGAAAACCTCTACTTTGCCCTCTCCCACCACGGCCTTCAATTCAAGCAAGGAGGAGTCAAGATCTTGTTTTTCTATCACCTTATCAACCAATGAAGACTTAGACCCATCAACAACAACAACACCATCATCCACTTCTTCCAACCTAACACCTAATCTAGCCAATCGGTACACCTCCCTAGCCATCTCTCTATCACCACCATCAATATGAGCTAGGCTACCCATGGACACCGTGAATAGGCTTTACGAGCTAAGCCTCTATTCCGAGCGGGGGAGGCTCTTATTCCGCTGCAGAGACTCTATGGCTCTACTCCTGGGTTCGCTTGATTCACTTTCGCATTTTGATCCTTTCTTTCTTTCTTGCTCTAAATATAATAAAGGCTATAGGTCATCGGTTGTGATGTTTACAAAGGGTCAACCCCTCGGATTTTTGAGTTCTTGGCATCTATTCACACTTAAACATCATATGTTTGTATGGATAGATACTTAAAGGGTGTATGGCATGACGAGAGGTCGTTGCATTACCTAAAGCCTCCTAGCGAGGAAAGCAAAATCAGCGACTCAAAGCATCCACCACAACATTTGCCTTACCGGGATGGTAAGGCACACTCATGTCATAGTCTTTAAGAAGTCCTAGCCACCTTCTTTGGCTCAAGTTGAGATCCTTTTGAGTGAAAGCATATTGGAGGCTCTTGTGATCGGTGAACACATCAAAATGCACCACATACAAATATTGACGCCAAATCATTAATGCAAACACAACGGTGGCTAACTCTGGATCATGGGTAGGGTAGTTCCTTTCATGCACCTTGAGTTGTTTAGAAGCATAAGCAATGACCTCACCATGTTGTATCAACACACAACCCAAACCAACTCAGGAAGCATCACAATACACCACAAATCCCTCAAGCCTATCCGGTAGTGATAATATAGGAGCGGACAGAAGCTTATCTTTCAATGTTTGGAAGCTCTTCTCACACTTATCGATCCATACAAACTTAACCTTCTTTTGAGTCAATTTTGTCATAGGGGAAGCAATGGAGGAGAAAATTTTCACAAACATTCTATAATAACCCGCTAGGCCTAAGAAGCTCCTAATATCCTATGGGGTCAATGGTCTAGGCCAATTACTAATCACATCAGTTTTCATAGGATCCACTTTTAGAACATCCCCCGATACCACATGAACCAAGAACACAACCTCCTTCAACTAAAATTCACACTTTTCATATTTGGCATACAATTTCTCCTCCCTCAATCTTTGCAACACAACCCTCCAGTGTCGCATATGCTCCCCCCTATTATGTGAATAGATCATTATATCATCAATGAGGACCACAACAATGGAATCAAGGTAGGGTTTGAAGACCCTATTCATTAAGTCCATGAAGATGGTCGGTGCATTGGTCAACCCAAAAGACATCACAACAAACTTATGATACCCATATCTAGTCTAGAAGGTCGTGTTGGGAATATCACACTCTCTCACCCTCATTTGATGATACTCGGACCGAAGATCAATCTTAGAGAAAAAGCTAGCCCTTTGCAATTGGTCAAACAAATCATCAATTCTTAGAGAGGATATCTATTCTTTATGGTGACCCTATTGAGTTGTCAGTAGTCAATGCACATTCTAAGTGACCCATTCTTCTTCTTCACAACAACACTAAAGCATCCCAAGGTGATTATCGGCTAGGCCTACTAAATCCCTTCTCCAACAAATCTTTCAATTGTTCCTTTAACTCTTTCAACTCCGCCGAGGCCATACGGTAAGGAGGAATGGAGATAGGTTGAGTATTAGGGAGGAGGTCTATGCCAAAATCTATTTCCCTTTAAGGAGGAACACCGGAAAGGTCATTTGGGAAGACATCAAAAACCTCGTTTACAACCAGAATCGACTCTATGGAATGGACTTTGGACTCCACATCTTTAACCCTAACTAGATGGTAGAGAAACCCCTTAGATATCAACTTACGAGCTTTATTGCAAGAAATGAATCCACCCTTGACCACCACATCTTAACTTTCCCATTCAATGATGGGTTCATTTTGAAATTAGAATTTGACCCTAGAGGTTCTACAATCAATAGAAGCATAATAATCATTCAACCAATCCATCCCAAGAATAACATCAAAATTCACCATGTCTAATTCAATAAGATCACAAGGCAACAACTTATGCAAAATGCAAATAGGACAACTTCTATAAACTTTCCTAGCTACAATAGAGGAACCAATAGCAGTAGACACTTCATATGACTCATAGCGACAAGAGGGGTAACAAAAGAAAGAGAGGCACCCGATCAATCAAAGCATATATATCAAAGTCAAAGATTTTCAACATACCGGTAACAACATCGGGAACCTCACCAACCCCTTGCCCCCATGTAGAGCCTAAAACCGATTGTGCCTTGGGGAAACACCTTGAAGACCATCTCTACCAAATGGAACCGCATTTGCACCTCGGCTCTTGCCACAGTTTCTTGGACAATCTACCTTCTTATGACCGAGTTCCCCACATTCAAAGCATGTAGTAGAACCTTTCAAACATGGGCCTCCATGGCTCCTTCCACATTTAGGGCACACATCAATAGGGAGCACACCACCAACATCTTGAGGCCTAGGGACATCATTGGCAAATCCCCTATTAGTAGCATGGGAAGACCCTTGGCCTTGACAAAATCTAGCATCCTTTTAGAATTTACTCTTAAATTGTGCCCTCTTGGCCTCATGCCCCCTTCTCTTCCTCAATTTCTCCTCCTCCATTTGCTCGGCATAGGTCATCAACCAAGACAAGTCCATATCACCAATTAGCATGGCGGACCGGTATTCTGCACTTACCAAGTCGTAGATCCCCATCACAAACTTATTTATCCTAGATCTTGGATCGGCCACCAAATGAGGAGCAAATTTTGAAAGTTGATGAAACTAGAGGGAATACTCCCTCACACACATAGTACCTGGTTTAAAGTTCATAAGCTCGACCAATTAGATTCCCTAAGCTCTAGAGGGATGAACCGATTAAGAAAAGCCAATTTGAACTCCTTTCAAAGCACTACATTACTAATCCCCTTCTCACCCTTCAATTGATCATATCATGTTTGGGCTACCCCTTTTGAGTCAGTACACCACTAACTTCGCCTTTTCCTTCAGCCCAATACCCATGATATTCAAGATCTTATAGAACTCATCAACGAATTCGTGTGTATCTTCATCCACCTTTGACCCGTGGAACACCGGAGGATTCATCCTCATGAAGTCTCTTACCCTAGCTCCCAAGGTAGTAGCATGAGGGGCTTGGGCCCCTTGATTGACTTGGTTGGCCACCACTTGGGCAAGCATAATGAGAGCATCCTGGAGCTCACCATTGGTAGGTTGTTCCTCGGGAGTTTGGGCCCTTCTTCCTCAAGTGTTTGGCATGATCTAGCATAGCAAAGAACAATAGTTAGGGAGGAAAAACTTACCACAAATCTATAGCACGACTTAGAACATGAAGAAGGAAGGCATTTCCTAAAGCATCTCATAGCCTCCTATTCATAGTCATGGTGCGCTTCACAAACATGAATAGGACTCTAAATCGACGTGGTGTATTAGACACCAAGGATCTATCAACCTAGTGCTCTGATGCAAAGTTTGTCACGACCCAAGCCTAGAGCCTAGATATGACAAGGCGCAAGGGGAACCCGAAGGGACCCCAAGCAATCCTCTTAAAACATTATCACATATGCTTGGTCACTAAAGCAATAAAACAAGCATCAAGATATAATAAAGTGGGACATTCGGGGCTAAGGGAAACACTTTCATATCATAGACATCAAGAACAATAGAGTCAAGGCTTTTAGCATAGATACATAACATGTCCAAAAAACACCATTAATACATAGATAAGAGCGGGGGCCAAGACAAAGCAACTGGGCTCACGCTCATAGTCAAAATAGAACATAAGGAAAAATGTCTCAATAAATAATAAGAGCAACATAGACTAAAGTCCCCGAAGTAGAGTACTCATCGACATGCTTGATTATTACCGATCTAGCCACATGGAGAAGGAGGATGATCAACTTGGCCACCGGTTCCTACATGATGATATCATGTAGACAAGAGTATACATTAGTATGTTTGAATGTACTAACTATGTAGGACGCAATGCAACAAGAGATAGGCACATTAATCCAAAATGCATAACAATAGGCAATAGGCATAATATTACAATATGGCATGTATGATCAATGCATAAGTGAAACATGCTTAAGTAACTCATGCTCATATAGGATATTATATGTGTAGAAGAGGCCAAGCTAGATTTCCAAAGTACAAACCCCTTGGTTGGTTGATGATGATTTGACCCCACCCAGTGGTGTGGTACAAACCCCTCACATGGTTGATGATAATTCACCTTATCACCCTGATGGCGAAGTACAAACCTCTCAAATGATTGATGAGTACGAACCCCCACCTCGGTTATCAAGGTACAAACCCCTCGACAAGGTTATCAGGGCTCTTAGTCCCCCCAGATCTGGCATCTCTAATGCAATACTTTATATAGATTATATCATATACATATGCTACTTTTATCATCACAACGTTAGTCATATCATATCTCATGCTTTGGACCTTCAATTCCTCAAGAAACCAGATCTGGACCTTTTATCAAACACTTAGAGTGTGTGTAATGCTAGTACAAAACAATGAAATATAGAGATGAAATCATATAAGAAAATCCATTGTAAAACCATCAATCAACACCTTGCAATACTCTCAAGCAACATACATCGAAACCCCTCATAAATCTTACACTAGATTCAAGATTTATGGCTTAAAACATAGAAAAATATTCAAAACTTTACATAGCTTTAACGTAGTGTGTAGTGAATTTCATAATAAGCATGACCTATTCATAAATCAACTTTAAATCATGCAATATGAGAAAAGACTTGGGTATCATGGGTGAAAGGAACCCATGAAAGAAACCCACATACCTTAGCTTGGAGATGAGCTTGCTGAAGATTGGAGATGGAGACTTGAAGCTTGAAGAAGAACCCTGAAGGAAAACCTTAGTTCCAGATGAGGGTTTAATACTTGAATTTAGGAGTGGAAAATATGGCTAAGTGTCTAAGTGAGAATTGGGGAATGTTTTGGATGATATGAGGGTGAAATATGGCTAAGTATAGCTAAAAATACGTTTGGGAACACTTAGGTCTAAGACCCAAAAGCCATAGACCGAGATAAAATCACTGGCAACAAAATACACAAGTCAACATCAGGTCCACGACGCGGACTTGCCGCAGATCGATTTTGAATAAGAAAATTTATGAAAAATGAAATTGCTAATCGCTTGCTCTTAAATTGGGGTTAGACCCTTTACCCCCTAATTTTGACACCCTAAACAAGAATATGAAGTTGGATTTTTGATATCGTACACGGATTTTAAGATATATGGTATCTAAAATTTTAGGCATTCCGAGGCACATTTTTGGGCACTTTTTGGGGTCGTTTCAACAAACTTTTCAATCAAGGATCTGGACTGGAATTTCGTCATACAATAAACTATCCTTTACTCCTGTACTTTCAATAGGAATTTCTAAGGAAGGGTCTCCCAAACACTTCTTTAACATTGACATGTGGAACACCGGTGAACTCCATTTATCTTGGAAGGTAACTCTAGCTCATAAGAAACCTTCCCTATTCTTCTTACAATCTGGTATGGTCCGATATAACGTGGACTCAACTTCCCCTTCTTACCAAGTCTCATGACACCCTTTATGGGTGACACCTTCAAATACACCCAATCATCCACCTCAAATTCCAAATCTCTTCTGCTCACATCTGTATATGACTTATGATGACTATGGGTTGTTTTCAACCTTTCTCTGATGACTTTCACCTTCTCCATATACTGGTGCATGAGATCGGGTCCAATAAACTCCACTTCACTAACCTCAAACCAGCCCATCGGTGATCTACATCGCCTCCCGTATAATGCCTTATAAGGGGCCATCTGAATGCTGGCATGGTAGCTATTATTGTATACGAACTCAATTAACGGTAGATGATCATCCCAATTTCTTTTGAAGTGAAGGAAACATGCTCTCAACATATCCTCCAAAGTCTAAATGGTGCGCTCTATCTACCCATCTGTCTAAGGGTGAAAAGCTGTGCTCAGATGCACTTTTGTGCCCAATCCTTTTTGAAAGGATCTCCAGAATTGAGACGTGAATTGAGATCCTCTATCCAAGGTGATGGACAAGGAACCTGATGCAACCTCACAAACTCACGAATAGATAGTCGGGCATACTCCTCAGTAGTGTAAGTTGTCTTAACTTCCAAGAAGTGAGCTAATTTCGTCATCTTGTCAACGATCACCCATAGAGAATCATGTTGCGTTTGAGATTTGGGTAGGCCCGTGATGAAATCCATGTTGATCATCTCCCACTTCCATTCTAGAATTTCAAAATTCTGAGCTAACGCATATGCTCTCTGATGCTCAACCTTAACCTGTTGACAATTTGGGCACTTAGAGATGAACTCAGCAATGTCCTTCTTCATCCCATTCCACCAATAGACTTCCCTCAAGTCGTGATACATCTTAGTAGAACCGGGGTGAATAGAATATTTGGAGCTGTGAACTTCGGCCATGATCCTATCTCAAACACCATCGACATCGTGCACGCATAATCTCCCTTGATACCTCAACACCCATCTCCCCCTTTGGACAAAACCATCACCTTCTGCTTGTGAATCGCTCCTTTCAATTGGAACAAGGCAAGGTCTTGGTGTTGCTTCTCCTTCACTTCTCACACTAAGGAAGAAGTATAACCACTCTGGATATTGACCCCGCCTTTGTTGTTCTCCTCAAGTTGCACTCCCAGTCGAGCCAATCTATGCACTTCCTTCGCTAATTCTCTTTTCCCTTCCTCCACATGGGTAGTGCTACCATAGACATCTTGCTAAGAGCATTAGCAACAATGTTAGCCTTACCTGGGTGGTAGAGAATGCTCATATCATAATCCTTGAGCAACTCCAGCCATCTCCTCTATCGCAGATTGAGCTTTTTCTGGCTGAAAACGTACTATAAGTTTTTGTGGTTAGTGAACACGTCCACATGCACTCCATATAAATAGTGACATTAGATTTTAAGTGCAAACACCACTGCTGCCAACTTAAGATCATGAGTTGGATAGTTCTTCTCATGAATCTTAAGCTATCTGGAAGCATAAGCTATCACCTTACCTTTTTACATAAGTACAAAATCCAATCCCACTCGGGATGCATCACAATATAGCATGAAGTCTCCCATCCCGTCTAGCAAGGTCAACACTAGTGCAGTAGTCAATCTAGTCTTTAACTCTTGAAAACTCTTTTCACATGCCTCGTACCACTGGAACTTGGCATTCTTCTAAGTTAGCTTAGTCAATGGGGCTGACAGAGAAGAGAAGTCTTCCACAAATCTGTGATAGTAGCCTGTAAACCCAAGAAGCTTCTTATTTTTGTTCGAGAAGTTGGTATTGGCTAGTTCTTAACTACTTCAACTTTTTGCGCATCTACCCGAGTACCATCTCCTGAAACAATATGGCCCAAGAATGCCACGGACTTGAGCCAAAACTCACACTTTGAGAATTTCGCATACAAGTCACGATCTTTGAGTGTTTGCAAAACCACTCTAAGGTGATTAGCATGTTCCTTTTCATCCTTAGAATATACCAAAATGTAATTGATAAAAACAATCACAAACATATTCAAGATATGCTCTGAATACCCTATTCATCAAGTCCATGAAAGTTGCAGGTGCATTTGTCAACCCGAAGGACATGACCAAGAACTCAAAGTGGACATATCGTATCCTAAAGGATGTCTTTCGAAAATCACTTTCCCTCACCTTCAACTGATGATAACTCGATTTGAGGTCTATCTTTGAGAAACAAGTAGAACCCTGAAGTTGGTCAAATAGGTCATCTATTCTGGGAAAAGGGTACTTATTTTTTATGGTAACCTTGTTCAATTGTCAATAGTCTATACACATTCTCAGGGACCCATCTTTCTTACGCACGAATCGGACAGGAGCACCCCAAGGTGAGACACTGGGCCTTATGAAACCTTTATCTAACAAGTCTTTCAATTGTTTCTTCAATTCTTTCAACTCTGCGGGGGCCATTCTAAAAGGTGGAATTGAGATGAGATTGGTCTCGGGAAGAACATTGATCCCAAAATCAATCTCCCTATCAGGATAGACCCCAGGAAGATTATTAGGAAGTACCTCAGGAAACTCATATGATACCCTATATGAGCATGAGTTACTTAAGCATATTTTACTTATGCATTGATCATACATGTCATATTGTAATATGATGTCTATTGCCTATTGTTATGCATTTTGATTATGATGTCCATCTCTTGTGGCATTGCATCCTACATACTTAGTACATTCAAATGTACTAACGCATACTCTATGCCAACATGATGTTACCAGGAACCGGTGCCTAAGTTGATCATCCTCCTCCTCCAAGTGGCTAGTTCGATACTACTCAATCTAGTTGGTGAATCCTCCACTTCGGGGACCTTATCCTATGTTGCTCTTATTATGTATTAAGACATTCTTCCTTATGTTCTATTTTGACTATGAGGTGATCCCGGTTGCTTTGTCTTGTCCCCCACTCTTATCTATTTATTACAGGTGCTTGTTGGACATGTTATGTATCTATGATGTGAGCTTTACTCTTGTCTCTTGATTATGATGTTATGCAAGCTTTTTCATTAGTCATATTACCCCTATCCTTACTCTTTTATGTTGTTCATATGCTTCCACAACCAATGATCTGAAATGACAAGTTAAAAGGCTTGTTTGGTTTCCTCCGGGTTCTCCATTCGTCGTGTCATGTCTAGGCCCTAGGCTTGGGTCGTGACATGCTAGCTAGGCTCATGTCCTGCTAATTTCGCCTTTTTATTCATCTACTCCTCCCTATCCCTTCTCTTATCCTCCTCTATTTGCGGGGCATACACCATATGTCTGGCGATATCCATGCTTGATATCAGCAAGGCATCCTTATACTCTTTCTGTACGTGTCAACCTAGACCAGACATGAACTTCCTCATCCTCGCCCTCATGTGTTTCACCATCTCTAGAGCATACCTGGACAGCTTGATGAACCTGAGGCTGTACTCTTTCATTGTCATCCCTCCCTGCTCCAGATTCACGAACTCATTCACCTTCGCCTCCCTCAACTTGAGGAAAGAACTGGTCAAGAAACATTGTCTAAAACTCGTCCTAGGCTGTAGGCTCCACATCCTCGCCTCTACTCTCCTCCCACTAATTGTACCACATGTTCGCAACATCCTTCATCTGGTAGAAGGCAAGCTCAACTCCCTCGATCTCATCAGCATGCATCACCTTCAGAACCTTATATATCTCATGAATAAAGTTTTGTGGGTCTTCTTCTACCTTTGACCCCATATACACTGACGGGTTCATCATCAGAGAATCTCTAAGTCTGGTTGCAGTTGAGGGATCCTGCGAGCTAGAGCTAGGAGCTTAGCAACCTTAGTTGTTCCTTGGGAGGCCACCAACTGATTCAGCATGGTGATGGCTCCCCTAAACTTTGCCTTGGTAGTGCGAGCTAGCTAGGGGTGAGCATGGACCGCCTATGGGACCTCAGCAGTCCTAGCGGGATGTACCCGTCTCCTAGGCTCGCTCTGAACTAGGGCCTCGGACTGAGCATTCTCAGCAGCTGGGGCTGGGGCATCTCTCTGAGTGGCAGTTCTCTTCGGCGGCACTTTCTATAAATGTAAAACGCACAAGTTAAAAATGAGATTTCCACAAGGCTGAACTCAATCGCACGAACTCAAATCATATAAGAAAGGTAACACTTCCTAATATCTTATAGCCTCCTACTTATGAAGTGTGGTGCAAAACATACCCATAAACAAGACTCTACTAGACACGGCTTTATATACTCCTGAGGACACTCGAACTCTGTGCTCTGATACCAAGTTTTTCAAGCTCCGGGAGGGTACCCTAGGCATAATTGGCACTCAGAGATTTTTGCTAGTCCCCCAAGTGGACCACCTAGTCTCATTGCATTCGTTCAATCAAACTATATGCGAAAGATATAAGGAAATAACAAACTATCAGTGGGCTATCACAATCCCCTTCATAATAAGTACAAAAGAAGGATCTCCGTAAAAAGAAAAGGGAAAATATACAATCCCAACATCAACAATTAACCGTCTATGTCTATGAAGCCTCTATAGCTATCTTTTAAGAAGGTACCATAACAGGCCATGGTTACTACAATCAAAGAAAAATATGAAATAAAGCAAATGACATAATCATCCTCCGAATGTGGGGGAGGACTTACCACGGTCTGAAATAAGAGCTCTGAACCACAACGATTGGGCTGCTAAGGTCTTTTGTCTACAAAATCTACATCATAAAATGATGCAGCGCCAAAGGGGCGTTAGTACGTGGAATGTACTGTATGTAAAACAGGCTAAAAGTAAGCGAGGTAAACAGGGTACGTGGAAACATCAATTCATTTATCATTCATCTCATCTCGAAATAAGGAATAGATACCATTTGATTTAGCATTCATTAAAACCCATGAAATCACATCTACATAAGAGTACTATCAAGGGGAAATCTTATATGGGAGTTTCTCGAACCTACACCCATCATCTATAAGCCATTGATGGTACAACGAAGCGATGTCATTGCGACATCCACCCAGTACCTTGCTGGGGTAGAATGCGTACGATAAAGGATCCAAAATAGAAAAAAATCACAGTAAGTCCTCTTTTGGGAGTGAGTAAAACATCCGTTGCTCACGGTTAATCTCACCTACGCTGGCCACGCAGTTATGAGTGCGAGTGGGACTCACTCTTACACGTTTCGATACTCGATACTTCTCCCATAGACTCAACATGCTCATAAATGTCAATATCCATCCTTTGTCATTAGTTAGTCCTTTTCGGGTTAAGACATTAATTCATTTTTCATTCAATAACTTGAGGAATTGGGAATATTTCTTTGAGATTACATTCAACCTCTTTGAGGTTCTCAATTTATTATCATCAACCTTCAATTCGTCCAATTCAAGACCCGGACCACAACCAACAAATACAATCATGTGATCAAGGCTATAGACAAAATCCCTAGGTTCGTTCTTGCAGTATAAAACAAGGGAAACATGCAATTTAGGTAACAGTCATACAATCACGCATAAAAATCAGTAAACATAAGTAGGATGATCATCAATTTGAGATAGTATATATAAACTAAAGATAATATTCAAGAAATAAAGATAATGTTCAAGAAATTCTTCAAGAACTACCACTCAAGACCCTCATATACCAATTTAAAATTTAATCTATACATTGGGGCACATGGAAGAATAATTCAATGTTTTTGGGTAGCCTTTAAATACCTGAAATGATGAATAGTCAAGTTTTCCTCCAAAAATTCACACCCGAACTTGTAACCCTCCACTCTCTGCTCTTTTTTCTCTCAAGAACTCTCGTTTAGACAATGGGTTTGTAAACCCTTTCGTACGGATTTAATGCTTAAAACACGTTTCGGGACTTAAAATTGAGTTGAAAATGACCAAAATACCCTTCTAGTAATTAAAAGAAAAAGTTTGAAAATATGTGCACTGGTCCGCGACACGCCAAGGCCGCGGACCGGTGTATTTTTACTTTTTCTTAAATTTTCAAATCCCATCAAAAAATTAAAAAAAAAAATAAGTGTTGATCCGCGTCCTGTCCGCGTCGTGCCAAGGACGCGGATAGACACTGCCTCCGAATTAATTAGCGAAAATTATTTTTCGCTCCGGTTGCTCTTAAATCGGGTCGAGATCATTTTTCGACTCGATTTTCTGCGTTGATCGCAAATTCGGTCTCGAATTTTTCATCGAAACTTTGGAAGATACATTATGTGCAAAATTACGTTTTAGAGACGTTTCAGTAATTTCATTAGGTGTTACAATATGATATAAATATTTGTGCAATTTAATTCTTGTGAAATTTGTTAGAAAAGATTGAATGGATGTTTTATTTGAATTTGATTGTGTGTTAACAAATGTTGTTATGAGTGATGAGTATTTTAAGTATAACTTATTTGTGGCTAATATTTTTCAAGATGAAAATGTTAGTGTTTATATTTACTTAATTGATTAAAATAACTTTTGGTATGTTAGACTTATAGTTAATTTATTTTAATAAAATGAATTTCAAACCTTGAAAACTTATATATTCATATTTATTATTTAATATTTTATTAATTTGTTTTTGGTATATTTTTATTTTAGAATTTCTTTCTAAAGATCAACTTATTAAAAGATGTTGTTTATTTGATTTTATGAAAAACATTTCTAATGTTTAAGAATATAAGAGATAATATTGTAACTTGGATTGTCTTGATTGTAGGGGTTACATTTCTTGAATAGTCTATATTGTGATCTTTATGATAATGTAGAGGTTACCTCTTTGAAAAGATGAGAGGTTGCAAATATTATGTGTCACATTTATAGATATTTCTAGATATGTGGTTGATGTGCTTGTTGATAAATTAAATTGCAATATATATTTTTAAATATAAATTTGTATATTACATATTAATTTGAAAAGCTATATAAATTGTGAAAAATCTATTCCCCTATTTTAAAATATTTGAAAGTGTAAGGGTATTTTGTAAGTGTAGGGGTGTCTTGTGGTTATTATACATGATCTAGGATCTAAATTTTGATTATGTGCTAATTTAAGGTTAATAC
>JAPFFP010096982.1:0-20161 GCA_026153255.1 Solanum medicagineum | reverse complement strand
TGTCCCGACCCTTGTAAGATGTTTCTCTTTATTTAGAGGCTTTGTAGACTATGTAAAGTGGAAGTGAAGTCATGTCTTGTACTTTAAACGCCGTGGCCCCAACGGCCTAAGCATATGCATTTCCTTTTGACTTTTCACTGTTTATCTACTTAAGGCATGTTAGAGGTAGAAACCCCTTATAGTATGTACAGAACGCATATGGTTATAGGTTGGTTCTCCCGAGCCTTATCGGCAACGGGTGCCGGTCTGCCCTACGGGACCTTGGGGCGTGACAATAACAAAGATGTTGCATCCATGAAGGTCAATCCTTTGGAGGAATCAATTAGTTAAAAATGCCACTTGGGAAGTGGAAGCGAATATAAAGAATCTATCATGCCCCGGGATGGTGCCCTTAGAGTGGCCGACACTCAGAAACTATTGCTAGTCACCAAGCGAACCACTTGGCCCCACCTCATACTCAATAGTGGAAGAAAATAATCAAAGAAAAGACTATAAGGTAGATTAAATAACCAAGTATCTACATAAAAAGGAAGTTCCACTAAACAAAAGTTGGAAAAGAAACATTACTCAACATCCTCTACTTAATGTTTATGAAGCCTCTATACTCATCTAGAAGGTGCCAACAAAAGTCTCGAGCTACCTCAAAAGAAATGACTATGTCTACTCAATATAAGAAAGAAAAAAAGACTCCACTAGATAGCAAAGAGGGCTCACCATCAGTGGAATGTGAATGGAACCTCAACGATGTGCCTATTGATGAACCCTAATACCTGTTTCTGCATCATAAAATGATGCAGTCCAAATGGATGTCAATAAATGGAATATAATGGTATGTTGTCAAGATCCGGATCTAGGGTCTAGGAGTGACATGACGAATGAGAAACCCGAGAGTCTCCAAAAAAGCCTCGTAACATCCTTTCACACATCATCGGTTTGGAAGCGCATATGAAATACTAAACACATAGTTCTAAGGGACGAGAAAATAGGAATCACGCTAATGGGACATAGTAGGGATAGAGATTAACATGGATTCATATAGCACATATAATATAAGAACTAAGGGGCAGGTAAGTGTGACTCACTCTATGGAGGCAATTTGGGACTTAGGATCTTTCACATTTCCGCATCAAACGTACATGCATATCATAATTCTCATAATTAACTCATAATAGTCATATCGAATAGATAACCATAATCATAGGATCTAAATACAACACATAGCACATTTCTCTACAAGAGTCTACAAGATGTCTAACGATGACTCTAGTCATAAAATGAGACTGGGGACAAGACATACCCCAGGCTCACTATCAAAGTAAGTAAAGTAGATAAAAGCACCATAGGTAAAAAGATGGTTGGTTGTCCTTGGAAGATAGGACTCACCACAACAAACAAATCTTGATATCTAAGCTAGACGTTGTACGGTAGATGATTATACTCCTCGATCCCTACATGGTGATATCATGTAGGCAAAAGTATGTGTTAGTACACTTGAATGTACTAAGTATGCGGGATGCAATGCATATGACTTACCAAACCGGCACTCAATGTTAGATGGCAAAGACACATAATATAGAAAGAAGTATGTATCCATAGAAGAGTAGTAAACAATATGCCATGAAATCCATGATGTCTGAATGCAAAAGTACTTTGTATATATGAGGATCGGATCGTAACCGACATGAGACCAAGTGAGCTATGCCTTGGAACCTCGTTATCTTCCCCACAAAGGATAAGAGGTGATCTACTTGCCAAAGGTAGATCCTTAACATTCTTTCCCCTTGGGGTATAAACATAATCCTATGCTAGGTATATAGTACAAGGAAAGGAATATGGACCCTTGGGGATAGTCCACACCGACATCCAATCCAATGGTGCTAGGATATCATCTCACTAGAATACATAAACTTCAAATTGCTTATATGCATTCTTAGGCGTAAAGGCCAAATCACATTATACATAATCATGCATAAAAGGCTAAAAAGCCAAAACATTCTTTATGTAACACTTTCATACATAGAGATAGCTCCTTTGGAGCACCTTCTTGAGAGATGAGTGTGGACCCTTGGGGATAGTCCACTCCGACTCAAACCTCAATCAATACTCCCTTAAACATAGTGGTGTAAACACCCATAAATTGTTCCTTGAGCCATGATCTTAGACATTTGTGTGATCACATTCTTGTCATAACCAATATCTTATCAAAACCATATCATAAAATATAATTGGGCTTAACCCACTTCATAATTTCCATAAAATTCAATGTTCATGAATGCATATGCCATGAATGATGTGGGAATAGCATGGGTAATTAGAATACAATCTAAAATCAACATTATAATATAAAATTGAAGTAAATCCATAATTAAATCCACATTTAAAATATAATATAAATCACTCATGTATAAATCAAGTTTAAAAAGGGACATGCATATTCATAACTTCATAATTTCAATGTAAATCATCATAATAGGGCTTAAAGTAACTTAAAATCATAAATAAAGTACAATCCATACATCAATTGAATTTAATAAATCAAAATAATGAAAAGTCACATTTAAAGTAAGCATAATTTGATGAAAATTTGCTTGAAAAGATTTGGGTCTTCTTGATTGGAAGGAAACAAGGATCAAAACCCACATACCTTCACTAAATGAAGAAGTTCCAAGAGAAATCTGAAGAAGAATTGAGTTTCCCTTGATTCCCAAGTTGAAATCCACAAGAGTTCTTTGAGAGAGGCTTGAGAGAGAGTTTGATTCTAGAGATTAAGAGTTAGTCTTGAATGAGGGTTTATAATTAGTGTAGGAAAGGTTTAAGAATGTAAAAGGGGGGTTTAAAGGTCTTAAAAAGCCTTGGGATGGGTCAAAATATCAAAAACACCCCGATAAAATGCCCCTTTAAATTTCATACAGACCCTCTCACAGTTGGCTTCACGGGTCGTGAAGCTCTCATGGTCCGTGAAGGTTCCCGTCTAGCCCAGACAGATTTTACGAAAAAATGCATAATTTTTTCATCCGAACTCAAATTAAGGCAAAACCGGATGTGTTGAAAAGCTAATTTAAAGTGCTTCAATTTGATAGTTCCTGGGCCACCCAGTTCATTTTGTGCTAAGAGATATGCCCATTTAAAGTTGACCCTTCGATCGGTACTTGTGAAAAACTTAGCCAATGGAATTCCTTTTATCTTGGCTTGATGTAGGAGACCCATGATGGCCTTAAACAGCATAAATAATCTTGAATTTGAGGCTTAAAGGAGAACTTAGCTTGAGCTTGAAGATCTCATACGAAGAAAATTTTTACAAAATTTGCTTCACAGAAGGGACACACGATCCGTAAAGGTAGTCATGTGACCATACTTTTCTCCAAACGGAGGGGCTACAAGCCTAAGACCATCACACAACCCTCCACATGGTCCGTGAAGTGTCATACGGCACGTGTGGGGTTGAAGTGTTGTGTGTCTTAGCTTGAAACTCCTCACCAAGGCCAACACCTAATTTTTTTTAGGCCAAGTGTCACCTCACTGGAGGCCACACGGACCATGTGACCTCACATGTACTGTGAGGTCTCCTTTGAAATGTCACTTTGGTCAAAAAAATTCCCGAAATCAAAATTTGCAAGCTCCAACAAGGTCGTATAATATTTGGGTCATTGCATATGTAAAATGGCCAAAAAGGAAAGGACATAATCAAAGATACTCAAATCAAGTAACTCACTCAACTCAGTAAAACATGCAAGTTTAAGAACATAGTCATGATTTAGAAATAAACTCAATAATATGCAACTCAACCAAATCAATTATGCAAAATTAGGGAGTTTCTCTAACCAACAGTCATCTCACCACCCTCTCTGGTGGTGCAGAACGAACGCGATGTGGTTGCTCGCCCGTCCATTACTTGCCAAGGTAAGGACGTCAACATCAACATTATGAATCTATCATCCCCATCCATCTTTTTGGGACATGAGTTACCAGAGTTAACTACACAACTATTCTGGGATGTAGTTATGGGGTATGAGTCATTCGTACTCTACCCAACTCGGTGTTCAATACTACTCCCAAAATATCTTCTTTAAAAGCCATTCAAACTCATCTCAACATCATCATCATTATCCATCCATCAATTAATAAATTTTGAAATTTATTTACATCCTCATCAAATATTTACTCAAAACGTCATTTAAACTCAATGCTCAATTTCATCAAAACTCATAAAAACATCAAGTGCTTTCTTATAAAAATATGTTTCAAAAATCATGCACATATCATCAAGACTCTTACTCAAATCATTATTTATGCTCAAAACTCATATTCATGCAAACTCAGTGAAATATGTTCAAAAATCATCTGTGTTTAATATGCTCAATATGACCCTCAAATCTCAACTTGAAATAATACATAAAATTAAATATAGTGCTCAATTAGGGTTCATATGAATGAAGACATGAACCTGCATCCAATCAAGTACCCAACTCATGAAGATCATTAACACGCTTTTATGTACAAGAAACTCAATAGGACAATAGACAACTCAAAAATTCAATTTAAGAATTAGGGTAAAACTCTACTCGAACTTAATTACAAGAGATCTTATGAGTAGGCTTACATACCTGGAATGGTGATAGACAATCGAATTTGCAAAACATTGGCCTCAATTCTCTTGAACCCTAGCCTTCTATTTTCTCCTTAGTCCTCGTTATTAAGATGAATTAGCGTAAATGAATGAAAATTCAGGCTTAGGAATTGAAATAGGGTTGAAAATGACTTCAAAGTGATAGAGTTTTAATCTAGGATGAGTGTGAAAAGGACTAGAATGCCCTTGCTTTTAAAATTGATCATCAAGTACCGTGACGGGTAAAGTCCACAACGGGGACTTGCCGCACTTCAGGCCATTTTCGACGAAAAACTTAAAACGCATTCAGAAACTACTTTCATATAAAATAACTCATAAATCGTATTTGTCAAATATGTTTTATGTGTAATTTTATGTAAATCACTTTTTGATCGATTTTCTAATTTCATAGAAAATAATGAAATCAAAATTAAGTGTGAGTCTGTAACAAGCCCGCGACTCAAACATGTCATGCACTTTTTTGGATTTGCATTTTCGCCTAAAAAATTATCTTTTGGTTCGATTGGTCTAAAAATCAATCAAGACTATTTTTTCACATAAATTTTTGTGTTGATCGCGCTCCCGGCTTTGGATTTCCCAAAAGAATTTTGGAAAGATGCGTTACACAAGAGTCTCTCATCTAGGTTTATTTTGGTAATTTTATGGGGTGTAACATTATCTCTCCCTTGGGATTATTTGTCCTCGAATTATGAGTACACTAGGAGATTTCTCAAGACGTATATACAATCACGAAATCAATTACTCAGATACTCCAACTCAAGGGTATCCATCGACTAAAGGATATAAACTTATGTCATTAAAGGACATCATTGTCTGAAGCTTATAACTCTCATCAAAGCCTAAGTCTCACTGCACACTCTTACCATGTCAAGCCTAACTCAAGGTCACCATGTGCTACTCATAAGTTAATAATACTCCTAGAATCTATCCCGTAAGATTCTTGTTATATACCTTGGACAATCTCACCATCAGACACGAATGGAACATCGGAACTCAACTAACTTGAATCATGTAAACACCTTGACAATTAGTTATTCGAACTCAAGTAGGAAGTCATCAACTCTACTTGAGAATGGGACCATCAAGATGCATAAGACTCCATGGGTAACTCTCAGTCTTAGCACCTCATCTCAACTACGCTCCCTTTCATGGCACTACACTCTATCAATTAAAGCTTATAGCTCCTATTCAAATCTCCACTTAACCATATCCTCTTATTCCATTCAAGCTTAACTCTAAGCCCCAAATTTCTATTTCTAGGATGATCATATTCATACAAAGCTAATCCTCAAAACTCAAGCTCTATACCTCCATAAGGGTTTTCATTTAGAGAATACTACTCTTTCTCACTACTCTAATACATTTACTTGAAACACTCATTCGAAATTCATGGATAGCCTTTTCCAATTAATCATATGATGACATCTGCACATTCAAGCCTATCATTCTAACCACCTATATCTAAGAATTATCAAGCCTACTTAGCACTTTTACCTCTATCATTTAATGAGCTCTCACTCAAAGACACACCAACATACTCCTGCCTAGATACACTCTAACCTACTCTTACCTATCTATTGCACATCATAAGGTCTTATCTCTCTCTTCCTCCACATCCATAAACTTAATTTAATGAAAGGAGGACATCATAATTATCACATCAAAGAGCATCCGCCCCACTTATCAGCAATAACTTATCTACTATCATCAATATTGCTATCAAGACTGGTAAGAAGGATCATTGGAAGGGCTTAGATCAAAAGATCATAAGCACGATACATTCAAGAAATTTGATCTAAGATCATTCATAATGTGATACAATCTCATTAGCCTTTTAGGACGTATCATGAGTTTATGGAATCAAACATGCTATGAAACTCAAGTCATATCTCATATGAAGTAGGGTTGGGAACTCTGAGATTCATGATATAAAAGAACAATTGTCACTCCTCATCCTCAAAACTCAACATGAACGTGAAGCAACATTAGGTGCATGGGTCTAGGCCATAAGCATGACACTCATACATAAGACAGACATAAAACATTACCTTAACCAAGCTATAAGAAATATAAGAGATAGAAAAGCATCAATGTCTCATCCTGATCAACTCATCACTGTTAAAAGCTCAAGACTCACTTTAGTTCATTACTCCTTATCTCCCCCTTAGCTCAAAGGTCGATTCCCTAAGTGTGCGAACCAATTCTCTTTACCAAGCTACAAGTATAGCTCTCCACATAATAGGGGCATTACTATCCATAAGAACATCTTAAACTCTCTATTATACTATATTCAAAGGTATAAATCAGTATTAGAACTTTATATTGAGATACTATCTTAGCTTTCTTCTAGCACTATAGGCATCTTTGTATACTTACTGCTCTTATTGGCATACATGATCGTTTCCTACAGCTCTTATAATCTAACCTCTTTATTTGGTCTGCTAACATTCAACTTCTAAGCTCTAATATATTTGACTCAGGAAATCTTGGATTACAAGGTAAAATTCGTCGTCATTTATATATAAATTCCCATCGACCTAATTATTGAGGGTGACAAAGAATGCTTATATCCACTTATTCTAGATCGACAACCCAAATATACTATGTAGGTTCTCATAGCAAGTCATAACTTAGAGCTTCACACAATTTTACACTATCGCGAAGCACATCTTAAGTCTCTTCTTATCTAGTGTTTCATCTTCAATTTACTATCTCTATCTAAGGAGTACCTCTACTATACTCATACCATCACGTTTCTTGCAAGTCAAAATTTTGATTTCGAACATACACCACAACAATACTTTTAGAGTAAATCTCCAACTAATACTATCACTGTCATAATGTTATCGCCTTCTTCACACCGCTCCTCAAAATTCAAGCTTTGGGCCTAGTGCTAACATGTGCATCACACACTTCCCTCATATTATACCAACTTATAACTACTGGGTAACAATTTAGGAACATAGGTTCGCTAAAATCTCATAACAAATACTCGATCAACACATCCCTTCTTCACAACTCATTTTTCATTCATCCATTTACTATACCTCCTTATCTTGCTAAGCTCATAACTCAATGAATCTCATGGGGCTCTCACTTTAGAATCATAAGCCTAGTTTAGATCTATCACATTGAAAGCACTCTATTCCCCTATTCAACATCTGTACTCCACCCTCACTACTACTATGACACATCAACATAAGTTTCTTTCTAGGTTGAGCACACTCCAACGCATCCTAATAATAAATATTTCTCTATACCTCATCATGAAAATCAAATGGCACTCACTACTCTTTAATAAAGACTTATGGGAATCAAATCATCACTATATCACTTACCTATCGGACACATGACTCTAGTTACAAGCCTCAATCAACCACCACTTTCACTATCTGGTCTCCTCCTCTCAATCATTGTCCTTCTAGCTCAGGGATAACAACTCTACTTATGGTTTACAAGACCTCAAAAATCACACTCTCTTAGGTGGTAACATACGACTTTTAGAGGCATAACTTTTCCTCTCACGGATAACATCGGAAGTTTTTAGACAAGAGAATTTGGGGTGCATCTTGATCCAGCTCGATGCACAATTTGTATGAAGAAGACTACATTCTTTTGAATCAATCAACTCAACACACTAGTCGACTTCCCTCAAGTCTGGCGCATTCTCTTTACCATTTTAATCGATCTATCATGGAGGAACTCATTAATAATGGTCTAAATAGTATTGTCACTATCACCTTGTAGATGAGGCATAATCGAAAGGTTTAAAGTAATGCACGAATCACATAAGTTTCTTATGGAATAGCTCTTTTGCATGATTTAGAATCTGAAAGAAGGGAAAACTTTTCCTAAATGTCAATAGTTCCTCATTTATAAAAGTAATTCCCTCACAACCATAAAAAAGATCCTGCAGACAACTTTATAGACATCATAGGACACTTGAACTCTAAGCTCTGATACTAGGTTTGTCATACTTCAGAAGAGTACCCTTGGCGTAGCCGACACTCAGAGACTATTGTTAGTCCTCGAGCGAACTACTTGGCCTCATCATCACCTAATACTCAACAGTGGAAGAAAATACTCAAAGAAAATACTATAAGGTTAATTAAATAACCAAGTCTTTATATAAAAAGAAATTTCCACTAAACAAAAGTTGGGAAAGAAAATTACTCAACATCCTCTACTTAATATCTATAAAGCCTCTATACTCATCTAAAAAGTGCCAAGACAAGTCCCGAGCTACCTCAAAATAAATGACTATATCTGCTCAGTATAAGAAAGAAAAAGGGCTCCTCCGTATAGCAAGGAGGGCTCACCAAATTAGTTGAATGTGAATGGATCCTTAAGGATGTACTTGTTGACGATCCTGAATATCTATATCTGTATCATAAAATAATGCAGTCCAAATGGACGTCAGTATATGAAATATATTGGTATGTAAAATGGGGGGGGGAAGACATAATCAAAGATACTCAAATCAAGTAACTCAACTCAACTCAGTAAAGCATACAAGTTTAAGAACGTAGTTATGGTTTGAAAATAAACTCAATAATATGCAATTTGGCTAAATTAGTTATGTAAAATTAGAGAGTTTCTCTAACCAACAATCATGCCACCACCATCTTTGGTGGTGCACAATGAACGCGACGTCGTTGCTTACCCATCCATTACTTGCCAAGATATGGATGTCAACATCAACATCACGAATCCATCATCCATATTTATCATTTTGGGAAATGAGTTGCCAAAATTAAATGCACAACTATCCTACACTGGCGGCGTAGTTATGGGGTTTGCGTTACTCGTACTCTATCCAACTCGGTGCTCAATACTACTCTCAAAATATCCTTTTTAAAACTCATTCAAACTCATCTCAACATCATCATCTCCCATCAATAAATATATTTTGAAAATTTATTTACATCCTCATCAAATATTTACTCAAAACGTCATTCAAGCTCAATGCTCAATTTTATCAAAACTCATCAAAACATCAAGTGCTTTCTTTTAAAAACATGTTTTAAAAATCATGCACATATCATCAAGATTCTTTCTCAAATCATTATTTATGCTCAAAACTCATATTCATGCAGACTCTGTGAAATATGTTTAAAAATCATCTATGTTTAATATGCTCAATATGATCCTCAAAAAATCTCAACTTGAAATAATACATAAAATCAAATATAGTCCTCAATTAGGGTTGATATGAATAAAAACAATAACTTGCATCCAATCAAGTACCCAACTCATGTAGCTAACTAACACACTTTTATGTACAACAAACTCAATAGGATAATAGGCAACTCAAGAATTCAATTAAAAAATTAGGGTAAAACTCTACTCGAACTCAATTACAAGAGATCAACATATGCGGCGCATGGATGAACTCAATACAACGCTATGAGTAGCCTTACGTACCTAAAATGAAGATAAACAATCGAATTTGCAAGAAATTGACTTAATCTAGTTGAACTCTAGCCTCCTCTTTTCTCCTTAGCCCTAGTTCGTAAGATGAATTCGCGTAAATGAATGAAAATTCATGCTTAGAAATTGATATAGAGTTGAAAATAATTTCAAAACAATAAGGTTTTTAATCTAGGATGGGTGGAGAATGGATTAGAATGATCTTGCTTTCAAAATTGATCGTCAATTACCGTGATGGGGAAAGTTCGCGACACAGGCTTGTCGCACTTCAGTTTATTTTTTGACGGAAAACCTAAAACGCGTTCAAAAACTATTTTTCTATAAAATAACACATATATCTCATTTATAAAATGCATTTTATGTGTAATTTTATGTAAATTACTTCCCGATTGGTTTTCTTGTTCAATAGAAAATAATGAGACCAAAATTAAGTGCAAGTCCGTGATGCGGACATGTCACATAATTTTCTGGATTTGCATTTTTACCTCAAAAAATTATCTTTCAATCTAGTTGCTCTAAAAATCAACTAAGACCATTTTTTCACAGAAATTTTGTGCTGATTGTGTTCCCGATCTCGAGTTTTTCAAAAGAGTTTGGAAAGAAGCATTACGCAAGTGTCTCTTATCTAGAGGCATTTTGGTAATTTTATCGAGTGTAACAGAAATGATACCCTTATCTCTTTCATTCTACTTAATCCTGAGGTGCTAAGCTATTCTTACTCAAAAATTCCCAAATTCCTTCATTTTGCATTTTCATGCCATAATACTTGTAACATGCTCATGATATTGGTTTTGAATGATATTTTTGCACAAATTTGAACATTTCATAAAATTGGTGTTTAAATTGCATTAATGCATTCATGTTAGATTTTACATATTATTCGACTCCATTAGTGCTAGCTTGATTCACATTCGAGGAAAAATGTTCCCAAGGAGGAGATACTGTGACACCCTAAATTTTTAAGCTAAGATCCAAGTTGTTCCTCGTATGCGTATAGGTCTAACTTGGTAACTTCTAATGTAATAGGATCAATTATTAGGTATTCAAAGTATATTACATGTGGTTTAGGGTCATGATGGATCTCTTACATCGAGTCAAGTCCAAAGAATTCCTATCAACTATGTTTTGATGTGAGTTCATATAATGGTCAATTTCAAATGGTCCTATCTCTTAGCACATAAGATTTACATAACCCACTATCTATTTAATTAAAGGTCTTAAAATTATCTGTGCAATGCATCCAATTTTGTCTTATTCAGAATTTAGAGTAAAATATTATTATCATTTTATTGAAGCATGTCTGGACTATGCAATTCAGCAAGTTGAGTGTCAGTTCGGCAACTCGCCAAATACATTCAACGCATCAGCAAATGTGCTCGCCAAATGATTCTAAAATTCTTAAAAAACTGTATATTGGCGATCTGAAGGTCCTATTCGATGTATCACCGAGTGGTTCGACGATAGGACCTCCAAATCATTGAATTGACCATCAAAACTCATTAAATGCTCATTTTTTAGACTTTTGACTATTCATTTACATTTCCAGAAGGGTATTTTGACCCTTTTACTTTACATTTACCCTCCTAATCTTATTTTATGCTTTAATAACTTTCTCCTTTTACTTATTTCAAATTTTTCTCTCAAGAATGAAGAAGACCCCAAGTTCTCCATTGAAAAACAAGCTCCAATTTCTTCCAAATTCTTCACCTAACTCAAGACTTCTTCAACCTCCTTCTCTATTTAGCTCTAAGGTATGCGTGTTTTCATTCATGGGTTCCTTTCTTCCATGGAGCGTAAGTTTTCTTTACCAATTTCTCCTAATTTAGGTTATGTGATTTCATGTGTTTTTCATGCTATAACTTCAAATGAATAGATTATGAGATAATTCATGCTTATTTACCTATTTTGATATAAATTGACTCTTAATTGCATGTAAATGTTGATTTAACAAGTATTCCTATATCAGCTATATTAGGTCTTTGAAATGCATGGTGGATTGTTTAGATTGTGATTTAAATTATTGAAATTCATGGTGTTTATGCATAATTTTATTGAAATGTATGATTTAAAGATCTTTTGACATGAACACGCCTAATTTGTCCTATTTCAATGGAAGCATGGTTTGAATGTCAAAGGCTCTAGTTGAATGTTTATGAAAGTTATTGCTATGCATACGAAAGTTTTTTGAATGAAAGGTGAATGTCGGTGAAAGATTTTCTCACCCAAATGATGGATTCTTTATATTAAGAATAATTCTCATGTACTTGAACCACTAAAGGATTTTAATGAGCTACTTACATGCATGAACTTTTGACAAGTTTGAACCATGGTTATTATTGAAATTTATGAATGAATGACTAGTGTATTTTTATGATATCTATTCTGTGGAACTTGACTTAGCACCGAATGAGGCTTAAGGTGGGAGACTTTCCCCAAGGGTCCTTATATAAAGTCTTTTATCTCATACTACGTGTGACCATAGGTTCACGTTTCCAATATGACATAGCTAGTGGATCTACATATATCATTATGTTTCATGACACCTACCTAGTGGGGTAGAGTCCTACTTTGGCAAGTAGACTCTTCTTTCTTTAATATGGAAGCAACATTAGGATTTTATGTTATAACTCGCAATGGTCTTATTGTCGGTTATGGTCCTTTCCCACATATGTACACTAATAAAAATATTACTTGTCTTACTCATTCTTGCACTCATTATGTTCTTACTTTGTAAATGATAGAAATGCTTTATTTCATTTCATCCCATGCTCGCATATTTAGTATATCCATAGTACTAACACATATTTTTCCTAGATGATATCATCATGTAGGATCCGATGATCATCCTCCTTCTCACGCTCGTGGTTGACTTATGGATTGAAGACTTTGCTTCATTGGTGTATCCTTTATTCGGGTACAATATAGCCTTACTATCTAGCTTGCTGCTTGAAGACTATAGCATCTTGTTCCACTATATACATTTGAGGGTGAGCTTGGATCATGTCTAAGCCCCTTTCCTCTCTATGACTTAGAGGTATTGTAGGATATACTGATATGTATGTATTTGCTATGACTCTAGATTTTATGTAGATGTAGATTATCCCATTGGCCCTATCCTTAGTTATCGCTTATTTTATCATCTATATCAGTGATGCGCTTAATGAATGTTATGAAGCTTGTTTGAGGTACCTTCAGGTTCCTCATTCTCCATGCCATATCTAGGCTCTAGGCTTAAGTCATGATAATCCCTAGAGAACCACTTGATCTGGCTACTTACATAATGGAAGACCTTAATATCACAAGGGGCAAGAATAAACTTAATGATAATAGAACTCAGACTTTAAGACAACTCAAATAACAAACACGAAATAGAGTATGACTATGGATTTAAACAAGAAAATTGAAAATACTAATCTAGTTTATGAAGCCTCTTAGTATTGACTTGAAATAGGTACTGTGACAGGCCACTAGTAGCCCAACTCTAGAAAATAAAAAAAATTGAAATAAAATATAAAGGTACCTTTGATTGCAATGAGAGCTCACCAATGGTCAAGTAGAGAAGTTGGATCTTCAAGGGTGTTCCAGTTGAGGATCTCTATCATTTGTATCTGCATTATAAAAGGATACAAGTCACAACGACATCACTATGTGAAAATGTATGACTATATAAAATGTCCAAAAAGAATCTCAGTACAAGATACTTAACTCAAAGCTTAACTTAGAAACAACTCAAGAATAGAAGTAATGCAATGTAAAAGAAATATCTAGTTTAATGTATAAATAAATGCAACACAATATGTGAAATAGTATACTTTAACTTGGAGAACTCTCTGTAACTGACAACTCTCACTATGAGCTTCGTGATGATATAACATCTTGTTAATATTACTAGAGCCATTCAATATCTTGCCAGGGTAAGGGACGAACCTAACTTATAAATCCATCTTTTAGACCTTCTCAGAGACAAGTGAGGAGTTTACAAGTTTGATACAATCCTATCCTAGATTGACTACGAAATTTATGGGTTCGAGTTGTTACTACTGTTACCCACATTAGTGTTCGATACTACTCTTAAAATATAATTTATGTGCACATAACCTTAAGAGTTTAAAATTACTCAATTAGCTCACTTAGTGATTTGAAACTCAGTTCAACTTTAACTTTCTCAACTTGTCATGTGTCTTTAAAACTACAATCTCATTCAATGAGAGTGCATGAAATATCTTTGTACTTCTTAACCCAATTTTCAAGATAGCAATTTAAAATGTATAACATATGCTGAAAATCATGATACATATGCTTTTTATTCAACTCACACTTGAACTTGAAAATCTTCATGAATTCCTTTTAATTGGAATTGAACATAAAATTTCGTAGTTTTAACTCGATCAATAGTATAAAAATTAAATATCACAATTTACTTTAAAAAAGATAACTTATGGATGAACTTCAAAAAAAATTTACTCAAGACAACGAAAGAACTTTAAACTCATCTAATGCTTTAATTTGGTGGACGGATAGAAATCCTAGAAAAAGATTAATTCATCTTTTGAAAAGCCTTACATACTCATAGCACAAGATTATTCTTGAGGAATTTGGAAGATGGAATTCAATCCTAGTCTTTTCTTGTTTCTCTTTAGCCTAAGTTTCTCGGTAGTTGTACATATTTTGAGAGAAAATTATGCGTAGGATTGATATAGGGTGGATTTTCATTCCAAAACAACGTGGGTTAACTCTAGGAAGAGTGAAAAAAGATGGGAATGCCCTTACTAAAAATTGAAAATCAGGTAACTTGTTTCATGCCAGTTTATTTTCTTCCAGAAAATTTTCAAGGTGAACATTGAACTATGGTGAGGTAGGGCCACTACGAGTATTTGTCGTGTACTCTTCTGTTTAAGCAACTTTGTCATGAAAAATTATCTTTGGAATCCCTTGATCAAAATTCCATCTAAACTATTTTTAGAGATATTTTTTAACCCCTTTTAATTTTCCGGTCTAGTTATAACTAGAATAGCTTGATGTGTTCCATAAACTCTAGGATATGTATTTTTAAAATTTGTGCTGGGAATTATGTTAAATTTGGGTCACCCATGTGGGTCAACCAAATTAATATACATAATAAATAAATATATATTCAATTTATATTTATTATTAAAAAGAGAAGTGATACAATTATTCAGAATATTTCTGAATAGTTGTATCCTTTTGTGATTATAAAAGGACTCCTCCTTTAAAACAGAAGAGTACGTTAAAAACAAAAAGATTTTTGCTATCTTCTCTTCGTCCTTCTCCAATTCTTAAAAGAAGAATTGGTTCCATTGAAGATCCTGGTAAAGAGTTCTTCTTCAAAAGATATAGACTTTTGTAACAGGTACGTGATTATAGACTGTGACTTTTTGGTGTAGTTCGTGTTTCATAAACATGTGATTACACCTTCTGATTAGTGAAACAATATTCAATGATCTTGAAAACTAAGTCTTTGATTGATTTCTATATTGGTATCAAATCCCGGTTATGGTCTAAGATTTTATTTATTTTTCAGCCTATATGTCGGCACTAGAATTGAAATAGTGCTGATTTTTTTGGTCGCTCTTCGGGGTATTATTTTGGATATTATTTATAACAAGTTTGAGTGTTGTTAATAGATAATGATAGTTATCAAATTTATTATTAACTTGACGCCTCTGAATTGTGCAACAGAATATATTTTTTTGTGTTTTTTGCTTGAACCCTGTCGGTCTCAACAACTTTATGGAATAATTTTTCTCTGGTATACATGGAACCTGCGTGGTTAGAAAATTTGTGAAAAAAATTATATCCATGTGAAATTCTTGACACAAGATTGAACTTTTCACCTTTTTTTTCACAAGAAAGTTTTGGTTTGTAAATCCTTCGAATTATTGTATCGGTGCTTTTATATGGCAAGTTTTATATTTCTGTTTTGGTGTACTTACATGGATAAGTACATCATCATTTTGTCTTTCCGAAGAACATGTGATATGTTGGGAATTGTGATATACTTATGTGGGTGTATATATATATAAAATTAAAAAAAGGAAGGACTTTTAAAGGAAAAATGGTAGTAAAGTTGTTGCATCTTTTGTTGTCTTTTTTAAAAGATGCGTTGCAATATATATATATATATTTTTTTGTTGTTGTGAACCTTCCTAATAAACTGCCGAAAGTTATTGTTCTTGGATAAAAAAAAGGAAGAGAAAAAGTTCTTTTGTTTAACTACTACGAAAAAAATTAAGAAAAATATTCTTTTAAATGAAATTTTTTTTACTCAATTGTTGTCACCATGGGGATTGTGTGTGACAAATGGCCTCTCTCTTTTTTTTTTTAAATTAATGTAAATTTTTGGAATGTCTACTATTATGATAATAGTTACATTAAGCACAATGACAATAATTTTACTTATATAATCTCACATACTCATAGTGAAGATAATTTTACTTGGACTAACACAAAGGGAATTCATAGTTTGGCAGTGGTTCTGTCTCCAGGTTTCTCCTTTGGTAGAGTTGTTTTTCGTCCTTTAGAAAAAGAGGGGAAAGATTGTTGGCAAATTGTTTTACATTCAAAACTGCTATTACTTTCTTATAGATTATAGGCATTCAATTGTCTTTAACTTTGAAAGTAGATCTCAATTGAGTTTTCCTTCTTAAGTTTCATACAAGATCCTTTTATATAACTTTGTATAACTATTTTGTACGTGGTTAGTTTTAATCATTTTTTGTATGTGTTACAGAGAATTATGGGTACTGATATGGACATCCAAATGAGTTTTTACAAAATAACAAAAAGATAAGGTAAACAATTTCATTAACAATTCGGTTAATCTCTCACCAGAATTCGATGTTCAAGATGATGATCTTACGAATTTCGTGAAACACATAACGATGATCAACAAGTTAATTCAAGAAGTTGTGTGAGCTGGGGGTTTATTAACCATAAAGAAAAAATATATGGCTTTATGATCTGCATTGTCCAGTGATTTTCAAAAGAAATTACTTGACAAATAGCAGGATAAGTTACATCTCAAAAGATCGAGATTTGATAAGTCATTGATCCAATATTTTATAGATAAATATGTTGACTTGGAAGTTAAGAAGACTGTGTCATTCTCACTGACTGCCTATAAATATAAATTGTCTTTGGACTTGCGTATAAAATTTATTTTATCTATTCTTGTTCACAAAGAGATATTACAGTGACCATGTGTATTATATTTGTATAATGATTATTTATATGTGACATGATTTATTTGAATTCATATATTAATTATTATTAATTGTTTCTACATATGTTGTAGAATTTATACATATTTAATCTTGAATTTATGTGATTTAAGATAAGTGATTCTTAGAGGATTGATTGTGTTAAATTTGTGACATTAGAATTTAGATGATAAATGGGAACTAAGTGAACTTGAACCTAATGTGAAATGAATATTGACATGGTGAATTATTTTAAGAATTATTATGTATCTGAATTTAGGCTAAAACTATGTGCATAGTTGTCTCATTTTATTTTGTACTTGTTTAAATCAGTATATCAACTGTTGCAAATAACATTATTGTCAAGCTTAACAAAAGTGATAAGCTTAATGGTAATAACTGTAAGACCAAGTATGTCTTGGAAGAGCAAGAAGCTCTTAAAGCTCTAAACCTGTCTATGCTACTTTCTAAAAATGGCTATATCCTCCAACATATGAAAATTTCAAAGAAGCCTAAGATTAGTCAACAATGAGAGTCATATGGCTAAGCTTAAGTGCTATAATTGTAATAACAAGGGGCACTTTGTTCATTGATTATCCTAAGCCTAAAAAAGTATATGACCTTATGAATAATTTACATAGTGATGTAAATGTTTTTTGTTCTACTTTTTTAACCGAATTACTTTCTATGTGGATTGTAGATTCAAGATCCACTAAACATATAGCAATAGAAAGAGATTCCTTTGTAGATTATCGACGAATCCCCCGAGGATCTAAATGGGTGTTTGTAGGAAACAACTCCAAAGAGGAGGTCAAAGGGATTGGTACCTGTAAACTTAAAATGCGAGGTGACTGAACTTTCCTCCTATATGATGTATTATTTGCCCCATCAATTCATCATAATCTAGTCTCTGCCTGAATCTTGATCAAAATGGGTTCTAATTTTTTCTTTCATGAACATGATTTAGTTATGTATTTGGGTAAGATGAAATATGAAATCGGTTATTTTTATGATTGGGGTAAGATAAAATATGAAACTGGTTATTTTTATGATTGATTGTTTGTACTTGATATTTGTCAAAGTCCAAATAATGAAAATATTAGTTTTTTCTTATTTTTGTTTTCTAATTATGAGAACGATGTAGATACATGGCATGTGAGGCTCGGCCATATTGGTCAGCAAAGAATGAACCACTAGTCCAAAGAAGGTTTGCTTGGCACAAAAGATAAAGTAGAATTGTATACTTGTGATTCTTGTCTAGCCAAACAAATTGCTAGGAAACCATTTGGGAAAGGCACAAAGCTAATACTCGATTGCAATTAATTCATTATGACATTTATGGTCCAATGAATGTAAGGGAAAGACGTGGTGCAATTTATTTCATCATTTTTCTTGATGATTTTACTCGATTTGGTTATGTATATTTTTAATTTCTCACAAATTCAAAGTTTTGAGTTGCTTCACTAAGTTTATGAACCTTGTTGAGAATCAATTAGATAGAAATAAAAACTCTAAGAACCAATCGAGGAAGAGAGTATTTGTCTGACGAGTTCAAACGATTATGTAATGAAAAAGAAATTCAAAGACAATTAATGACTCCTTATACTCCACAGCAAAATGGTGTTGCGGAATGACAAAATAGAACCTTGTTAGAAATGGGTGGGTCGATGATGACACAAGCAAAATTGTCAGTCACCTATTGGGGTGATGCTTTACTCACTGCTGCATTTATAGTTAATCGTGTCCCTTCAAAATTAGTTACGACTATGCTATTTAAATTATGGACCAAACGAAATCTCCATTTAAACATTTTAGAGCCTTGGGATTGTGCTACTTTTATTTATAATCCTTCCTCCCAATATTAAAAATTAGGTCCAAGAGGAAAAAATGTATCTTTATAAGACACTCTGAACAATCTAAAGGTTATGTGTTCATAAATGAACAAAGTGATAGCATTGTAACTGAAATTGCATAGTGTGATGTTATATTCTAAGAGAATGATTTTCCTAAGCAGGGAGAGATATGTCATGACTTATCTCTTTATAAATTACGGACCAAATTATTTCCGCTACCAAAGATCAAATGGATTTGAGTGTGAGTCATCTTAATGAAAATAGATTAGTTCCTATTTTCACATATACATCACATGCATGAAATCCTAATGATATTGCTAGTCCAAGTGGGAGTAACTTAACAATTGATGAATCAATTTGTCAATCTCAACCTTGACGAACAAGTCATCTACAAATTTCTCGTTGTCAATTTGAGATTGAAGGGGAAACATATATAGTTACTCCAGATGATGAAGAGCTAAGAAATATAAATGAGGTTCTTACATGTCTTGCTAAAGAAAAATGACTAAAAGCAATGGAGGAGGAGATGGAGTCAATAAATCTAAGCAAGTATGAAAATTGACTGATCTGCCTATAGACCGAAAAGCTATTGAAAATAAATGGGTTCTCAAAATCAAGCGTAATGTAGATGGTAGCTCGTCTAGTAGCTAAGGAGTACACACAACAGGAAGGAATTAATTATGAAGAAACTTTTTCACCTGTTGTATACTTTACTTCAATAAGATTAATTTTGTCTATAGTGGCTATATTTGATCTTGAATCACATCAAATGGATGTGAAAACGGCATTTCTCAATGAAGAACTAGAAGACGAAATCTATATGGAACAACTTGTAGGTTTCGTGAAAAAAGGCAAAGAAAATAAAATATGTTGACTTCAAAGGTCGATTTATGGCCTTAAACAATCTTCTAGATGATGGTACTTACATTTTCATGATGCAATTGTTAGAACCCATAAGTTAGAACCCCTAAGTCCTTAATTGGTTCAATTTGGTAAAGTTTGGGGCCAAATGTAAATTTCTTCTAAAGTGT
>JAPFFP010096961.1:0-20161 GCA_026153255.1 Solanum medicagineum | reverse complement strand
GTGATAAGTATAGTAAGCATATAGTACAGGTTGGTTCTCCCGGGCCTTATCGGCAACGGGTGCCAGTCCACCCTAACAGGACTTGGGGTGCGACATTTACGAGAGCTATTACGACTCGTAGAGGGGTGTTCGACTCCTAAAAAGGGTTCTCATAGTAAATTCCAGTCACTTAAGTTTCAGGAGCATTTAGTTTACGAGAGGAGTTTACGACTCGTGAAATCCTTAATGACTTGTAGAAGAGGGTTTTGTGATGAATTCCAATGAAGTCCAATTTCAGATCCCATTATTCATGAAAGTTTTTCTATGACTCTTAGAATAGTTTACAACTCCTAGAAGAGGTCTCGAGCCAATTTCTAGTAACTCATATTTTTGGACTTCTAGTTTACGAGGGGCTATCTACGACTCGTAGACGGATTTTTGTAAGCCCCAACGACAGTTTTAATGAGGCAGATATTTGTCTATTCCAATCCTTATTCTATTAAATGCTTAGTCATTTTAGGCTTGAATAAAGCCTTAAGACAAATCCCTAAGCAATTATTCATCATTCTTCATTCTTGAGAGTTCTTAAGAGCATTAGAGAAGAAAAGAGGAGCTAGGGTTTTCAATTCAAGTGCAAGGGTTGACTGAAGATTGATTGTCCTTCCTATTTCCAAGTATGGAAGGCTTACCAAAGTGTGAAATTCCTTTCTTCACATGCCCTTTCATCTTCTTGATTCAGAGATTTGGAGAAGAGTTCAGAGTTGAGGAATTCTATGATTTAAATATTACATTCTTGCATTTATTTTGAGATTTCCTGATAATATATGAGGTACTTGTTGCGTTGCATAAAAATTTCATATGAAGTTGAGATGAAGTTTTATACTTGATAGCATGAACCCTAAATTTCATGATTTTATGAACTCCTATGCATACTTCAGAGTTGACTATTTGAGTTGAGTAATTTGACATGATTGAGTATGAGGAGCATGTTCCAATAAGTCACATATATTAATACATGACTATCTATCTTGCACTATAAAATGAGTCAATTTGAGTGAGTCTAAATGACCGTTTGAGTTCGAGTCTAGTTGATTGTTTGCATTGATTAAATTGTTGAATATTGATATGAGTTGAGATAAGTTACCCCAAAGGGGTTGATTGATGAGTCAAGCATATTTTAGTCTTGGGAGGAGTATCGATCACCAAGCAGGGAGCGAGTATACGTCTACTTTAACCCACAGAACTACATTGCCAGCGTAGGATAGTCATTACAACTCATTCTAGTGACTCTTGTCCCACAAGTTGACATTTATCATGGATCCAAGAGAGAGTTGATCGCCTTTTTTCATGGAAAGTTAAGGGCAGGTGTGGCAATGATGTCACTGTCGTTGTGCATCACCTAATTAAAGGTTGTGGGATGAGGATGTTAGTTAAGAGAAACTCCCAAGCAACATTGTTTGAGCATGATATTTTAAACTGAGTCTATTTCTACTGAGTATATTTTCAAAAACATGTCTTTCACTAAAACTTGCTGTGAGTTGAGCATGAGTTCTTGAGTCTAGCCTTACGTTTTGAGCTATTTTACATACCAACATATTCCATGCTAATGTCCATTTTGGCCTGTATCATTTTATGATGCAGATACAAGTGATAGAGTATTTTAGCCCGCACATCGTTGAGGTCCACAAATCAGTACTTTTCCAAAGATGGTAAGCCCTCTTTGCTTTCCGAAGGAGATCCTTTATATTATGAGTTCATTTAGCATATCTTTTTCTTTCTTTGATTTGGGGTGTACATGCCTTATCGTGATACCATCTTGGTTGTTGAGTAGACGCTACCTAGACTATGAGTAAGGAGTATTGAGTTGATGTATCTAAACCTATTTTATTTTGAAACTATGATTCAACAAAGTTATGCATTTTATTTTTCTTTATGCATATGAGGTCTTTCTATTTTGAGTTCTTTCTTCCAATCTTGAGTACGATGTGACAATAGGGCCAAGTGGTTCGCTAGGGAGCTAGCAATAGTCTCTGAGTGCTGGCCACTTACCCTCCCGGGGCATGACAAACTTGGTATCAGAACACAAAGTTCAAGAGTCCTAAGGAGTCTATGAAGTCGTATCTAGTAGAGTCTTGTTTATGTTTGTGTTTTACACCACACTTCATAAACAGGAAGCTATAGGACATTAGAAATGGTTACACTTGTTTGGTATTCTGACTTCGTGCTATAGAGTTGGAAACTCTATACAATTCTTTTCTAACTCATGCATTATGCAATTGTAGATCATGCCTCCAAGATACACCGAAATTCAGACAAATTCCTCAGCTAGCAATGCTGAAAACCTTACATCAGAGGTGCCTCTTCAAATGGAGCCGAGGGGTCGACGTTGACCGGCAAGGACTGCTAGTGTTTATGTGACACCTCCTGCTCCACCTGCTCCACCACATAGGCTGACTATAGAGGAGCTATCGCCATGCTTACACAGTTAATAGCTGCCTCATGCGGGAACCAGGGTTCATAAACTCCTAGTTCTAGCTCTCACAAGCCAACAACTGCCTCCAGACTGAGGGACTTTCTAAGGATGAACCCACCTATCTTCACGGGGTCAAAGGATGAGGAGGACCCTTAGAACTTCATTGACAAGATGTGGAAAGTGCTGAAAACCATACATGCGACCGAGACTGAGGGAGTTGGGCTTGCTACTTACCAGCTCAAAGATGTAGCCAATGTTTTGTACAATCAATGGGAAGAGTGTCGAGGTGAAGATATTGAGTCTGCTATTTGGGATGTGTTTGATGAGCCTTCCTTGATCATTTCTTCCTTAGGAGTTGAGAGAGGCAAAGGTTGAGGAGTTTACAAGAGGGGATAACTGTTAAAGATTATACCTGAAGTTCATCCAATTGTCCAGCTATGCCCCAAAGATGGTCCAGGATATGAGAGCAAGGATGAGGAAAGTTGTGTCTAGGTTGGGTAAGAGGGTGAAGAGGGAGTGCAAGGCGGCATCACTAATCTCAGGTATAGACATTTCTAGAATGACGGTTTATGCCCAACAAACTGAAGAGGATAAGAAGAAGGACAGAGGAGAGCACCTGAATTAGAAGGACAGATCAGTAGGGCCTGAGCCTACCCAAACGAAGTAGAGTAAAGGAAATAGGTCCTACTTCCAGAAGAGGTCCTCTAGCTATGCACCATCTTTAGCTAGCGCACCAAACTTGAGCTACAGGTATGATCAGAGGCCCCAAGGTTAGCTAAACTTTAGGGTACAGGATGCACAGTCTTAACCAAATTCGATCCTTGGCTCTAAAGGGAAGACACCTTGCGGGAAGTGTGGTAGGATGCATCTAGGAGAATATAGAGGTGGAGAGAATAGTTGCCACAAGTGTGGCAAGCCAGGCCATTTTCGGAGGGAGTATTCGATGTGGGGCAATAAGGCCCAAGCCACTACCACTGCGCTGCTAGCGAGGGGTAACCAGAGAGGTGCTACACCAGGGGTAGGCGGTGGGACAAATCGTCTGTATGTAATGGGGAACCGACAGGATGAAGAGGTGGCACCAAATGTTATGACGGGTATCCTTTGAGTCTTTACCTTTACTTGCTATGCTTTACTTTATCTGGCTGTAACTTGTTCTTTTGTTACGCCATATATGGCGAGTAGATTTGAGATTCTTCTTGAGTGTCTCTACTCTTGTTGGTGTGTCCCTTCGCGCCGAGAGAATCCATAGAGATTGTGTGGTGTCCATCTATCATAGGGATACTTTGGTTGACTTGATTGAGTTGGAAATGGTTGATTTTGATGTAATCCTTGGTATGGACTAGCTTCACGCCTGCTATGCCTCTGTTGATTGCCGAAGTCGAACTGTCAAATTTCAGTTTCCGAATGAGCCTATTATTGAATAGAAAAGGGAGAATCTGTTGTACCAAAGGGTAAGTTTATTTCTTACCTCAAGGCCCAATAACTAATTTCTAAGAGATGTATCTACCACCTCGTGCGAGTCATGTTTGACAAAGTTGAGCCCCCTACTTTTGAGTCCGTCTTGATTGTGAGTGAGTTTCCTAATATGTTTCCTGAGGATCTGTTTAGAGTCCAACCTGATAGGGAGATCAACTTCAAAATTGATGTTCTTCCTGACACCCAACCTATCTCTATCCCACCATATAGAGTGGCCCCTACAGAGTTGAAAGAGCTAAAGGAGCGGTTGCGGAATTTGTTGGAGAAAGGATTCATAAGGCCGAGTATCTCTCCATGGGTGCTCTAGTCTTGTTCGTGTGAATGAAGAATGGTTCCCTAAGGATGTATATTGATTACCATCAATTGAATAAGGTGACTATTAAGAATAAGTATCCTCTTCCGAAGATTGATGATTTGTTCGACCAACTTCAGGGTGCCACTGTTTTCTCTAAGATAAACCTCATATTAGGCTATCATTAGTTGAAAATGAGAGGATGTGACATTCCAAAGATGTCCTTTCAAACTCAATATGGTCAATTTGAGTTCTTGGTGATGTCCTTTGCGTTAACAAATACACCTACAACCTTTATGGATTTGATGAACATGGTATTCAAATAGTATCTTGACATGTTCGTGATCGTGTTTATTGATGATATTTTGGTGTATTCCAGAGATGAGGAGGAGCATGCCAATCACCTCAGAATCACTTTGCAGACGCTCCAAGACAATGAGTTATATGCTGAGTTTTCTAAGTGTGAGTATTTGCTTAAGTCCATGGCCTTCCTAGGTCATGTGATTTCTGGAGATGGGATTCTACTGGACACTCAAAAGAGAGGCAGTTAAGAACTGAACAAGACCAACCCTACCGATAGAGATAAAGAGTTTTCTAGGATTAGCTAGTTACTGTAGAAGGTTTGTTGAAGGATTTTCTTCCCTATCTGCACTGTTGACCAAACAAACTCAGAAGAAGATCAAGTTCCAATGGTCTAATGAGTATGAGGAGAGCTTCCAAGAGCTGTAGACGTGGCTAACTACTACATCGGTGTTGACCTTTCTTGATGGAACAGATGGATTTGTTATCTACTATTATACTTCAAGGGTAGGATTGGGATGTGTGTTGATGCAGAAGGGAAAGGTTGTTGCCTATGCTTATAGACAACTTAAGGTGCATGAAAAGAACTATCCCACTTGACCTGGAATTAGAAGTAGTGGTGTTCTCTCTTAAATTATGGAACCACTATTTATATGGACCGCATGTTGATGTATTCACAGACCATAAGAGCCTGCAATACGTCTTTACCCAGAAGGAGCTTAACTTGAGGCAGAGGAGATAGGTTGAATTGCTCAACGACTATAATATGAGCATACTCTACCACCAAGGTAAATCTAATGTGGTTGCTGAAGCTTTTAGCAGGTTGTCCATGAGCACCACCTATGTGGAGGAGGAGAAGAGGGAGTTAGCCAAAGAGGTTCACCGACTGGCACTATTGGGGGTCCAATTAGACGAATCAGGCAAAGGAAAAGTTATTGTGCAAAATGGGTTGGTGTCATCTCTAGTAGTGTAGGTGAAGGAGAAAAAAGATCAATACCTTATTATATTACAGTTGAAGGAGGATGTGCATAAGCAGAAGGTAATGGCTTTCCCAAAGGGGAAGATGGAGTATTAGGTATCAAGGCAGATTAAGTGTTCCCGATGTTGATGGTGTTCGAGAAATGATCATGGAAGAGGCCCATAGTTCTAGCTATGCTATCTTTACAGGGTCTACCAAGATGTATCATGACTTGAGGGAAGTCTACTGGTAGAGTGGAATAAAGAAAGATATTGATGAGTTTGTTTCCAAGTGCCCAAATTGCCAACAAGTTAAAGTTGAGAACTAAAGGCTATGTGGAGTAGCTCAAAACTTTGAGTTCCAGAATGGATGTAAGAGATAAGTAACATGGACTTTGTTACAGGCTTATCGAGGTCCCACAGACAACATGATACGATTTGGGTGATAGTTGATAGAATGACAAAGTCTGCTCACTTCTTGGCGTTCAAGATGACTGACACTGCAGAGGATTATACCCGGTTATACATAGGCGAGATTGTTAGACTGAATGGAGTCCTTTTGTCTATCATCTCAGATAAAGGAGCGCAACTCACTTCCCAGTTTTGGAGATATTTTCAGAAGGGTTTGGGTACGAAGGTACATCTTAGCACTGCGTTTCACCCACAGACAGATGGCTAAGCAGAGGGTACTATTCAACCATTGGATGATATGTTGAGAGACTGTGCCATTGACTTTAAAGGTAATTGTGATGACCACTTGCCGTTGATAGTGTTTGCCTACTGATGTGCTGTCAAAATACAAAACGTTTGGTGCCTGAAACAAGGGATTCCGTGAGTTCTTAAAGCGACTTTTTATTATCTTGATGTGTTTTTGTGTTAATCTTGCAGAAAAGTTAGGTTGACATGATTTTGAAGAAAAGTTGTAGATTTTGCTAAAGCATAGGCTATATGAGCCCACTTACGAGTCGTAGCTCAAGCTACAAGTCGTAGGTTGTGTCGTAGAAAGAAATAGAGACCAAAAATCAGAAATTTTCCAAGTGAAGGTCACTCCTACAAGGACATCCTATGAGTGGTAATACACACTATGACTTGTATAGGTGTACTCGTAGCAAGAATCAAAGAGCCAAAATGTTGGTACAAAAACTGAAGACTAAGGCTACGAGACGAATATACGAGTCGCAGCCCAAGCAACAACTCATACCAGTGGGTCATACCAGCAGAGTCCAAGATGCTAAGAATCTGATAGGAGACCTCAATTATTACTCTTAGGTCACCGTACGAGTCGTATCTGCGAGGTGTACCAACTGTCAGTTGTCTTTTCTGCATAATTTTAGGGTTTGTTTGTACATACTATAAATACTTTAAGTTAGGTTTTCATTAAATAGAGTAGACAGAGACACAGATTAGAAATTTGTCTTGAATATTCTTTCAAGAATTTTCTAGGGTTTCACTTTAGTTTATTGTATTCTCTTGGAAAACCCATTTTGGGGATTACAAATCTTGTGCTATATACTTTGGATACCTATCATGCTTGTGGGTTTGCAAATAGTGGTGTGTTCACTTTTCATTGTATTGGTAAAACTCTCAGCTATGTCTATTATTTGCATTCTTGTGTGTTTTGCCTTAGCCATGAGTAGGTAAGCACCCACAACATAGGGTTTTGGGAATCATGGGTACTTGACTTGAGATGACCTAGGTTTCTTGCATTTCTATGATTGGGGTTTTGCATGTATTATCTATCTCCCTTCATTATTATTGTTGTTTGGTGGTGGCTAATCTAAACCTCGCCTACTATCACGATTCCGATAAAGGTAGTAGCAAATAGGAAAAGGGAAGTCAGAATTCAATTGATGTGTTCTCGTCTAATCAACCCAGCTTGACCAAGGGGATGTTGACTAGGACAATAGGTAATGGTTAGTTGGCACGCCATGGGTGCCGACCAAGCTCCATGGTGAAATTCGACCTTCACCTTCACAAGAGGGCTGGAGGAACCTAAGTTATCATCCTGCATGTAAATCACCAATTGCAGTTATGTTATCTAGGGTATTCGAGTCGATGAACCATGGGGAGCACAATTCCCAAGTTGTCCCCAAAATTGAATGTTTCCTCGTGTTGCAGTTAGTGGTAGTTTTATTTTATTTTTGCATCACAAGACCCCCTCCCCCCCTCCCCCCCAACATTTAGAGATTGTAGTCATAAATACTAGAAATGATTAGTAGTGAAGTCTTGTAATTAAGCCTTGTATTCTTGTGGATTCGACCCTATCCTCGGTTAGGTTAATTGCTAACAACGACCACTTTTTTATTGGAGCGTGAAGATCATCCGAAATTATGGCGCCGTTGTCAGGGAATACTGGTAGGTTTTGATTTGATTTCACTATTAGTTAGTTCTAGTGTTGATTTCTAGAGTCTCGATGTACTTTACTTTTGTTTTTGTTTTTTGTTTGATTTTGTTTACAGGGTGTACCAGGTTGTATGCCTGACACAAGGAGCCAAGGCAATCCCTTTGCTCCACTCAATTTGGATATCCATCGACTACTAAGAAGGATGGCTTAAGTGAATGAGGATATCAAGGTTGAGGAGGATATGCATACGAATGAGGATATGGGAAGAGAGGAGAATCCACGACATAGGGGGTAACAGGCCACAACTCAGGGACTTCAATGAAAATGCTTATGTATGGAAGCAATACTATTAAGCCCTATGGCTATGGATGTTATCGATGCTATAGTACTGCCTCCTTAATTGGCAGATACTAAGTTCACGGTATCGAGTGGATTGCTCCACATGCTCCAAAACTATGGACTATTCACAGGGCTACCTTCATAGGATCCCCACCATCATCTTAAAAATGTGTTGTTTCTTTGCAAGAGTGTGATGGGGAGACAAAACCTTTCTCTTGATGCTGTTGGTTTAAGAGTGCTTCGACTTTCATTAACTAGCAATGTAGCTGTATGGTTGTACGAGCTTCCTCCAGGTACAATCACAAATTGGGCCAAACTTCAGAGAGTATTCCTTCAAAGATATTTCCCAATATCTAAGAAGTTAAACTTAAGGACCAAATCAACAACTTTGAGCAATTGCCGAGTGATTCTATTAGCACAACATGGGAGAGGCTTACTAAATGCTTAAGGATAATCCCTGATTACAAGATTGTTGATGATGCCTTGGTTGAGATTTTCTATTGGGCGCTTGACGAGAATAGTCAAGTTGGCATCGACACAATCATTGGGGGCATGTTCCTAGACCGATCTTTCGCATTGATAGCCGTAAGGATAGAGCAAGTGGTCAAAACAAATAGAGCATGAGGTCAACAAGAGCGAGGTGTGATGGAACCTTTTTGTGCGGTTAACACCAATAATGAGCAAGCAAAGGTAAAAAGAGATCATGGAGCAACTTGCTCAACTTCGCACAAGTATGGACTTGGTTTTACAGCAAAATCAAGCAAGTGTCAAGGCAGTCACTCACCAACCTCCGAAGGCTCCTACCTATGATGATCCATTCTTTGATGAAGATACATGTTTTGTAAGCAACCAAGCGGGAACACCCCCCAAGGGTCTAATTCGGACTATTGGAGGCAAGGTTTCGGGAATCAAGGTCAGAACATCAACCGTGATGGGAAGTATAGAGACAACCGAGGTGGATACAATATGAGAGAGAGAGAGAGAGTGCCGGACATAGAGTTGGGGAGAAGAGAGGGCTACAGGAATGGTCCTTATGTGCCACCACACAATCGTGATGCCGGATCAAACAACTCCAGGATTGAAGAAATATTTGAAAAGTTCTTGAAGCGTGCAGGCCATCAAGATGAGACTTTAAAGGGAATGAAAGCAGATATTTCAAGTATTATCCAAAAAATAGAGTCTCACTCGGTGGCGATCGATCAACTCAAACAGCAATTCGGGCAAGTTTCTTCACAATTGAACCAATGCCAAAAGGGCTCCCTACCAAGAAATACGGTTCAAAAGCCAAAGAATGAAGGGCATTTCATGGCGGTGATGACTAGGAGTGGCAAGAGCATTGTAGATCCCCTTATGCTAGTAAATGTTGATGAAGTGGATGGAAAGGGTCTTGGTGGTGAAGTCGTGGTTGAGGGAGAGGATCTGAAGGTTGTTGGGATGCAACAAGAAGAGGCAAAGGTGCACGAGAAATTGAAATCAATTCTTGAACCTCCTCCTCCTTTCCTCAAAGGCTTAAGAAAAAGGAAGAGAAAGGTAAATTCAAAAACTTCCTCTCGATGTTGAAGCAAATCTCCATCAACATTCCCTTTCTAAAAGCTTTGGAGAAAATGCACAGGTATGCCAAATATATGAAGGATTTGGTCACTAAAAAATGAACTTTGAGCTAAGAGTTCTTGAACTTTGAGCTAAGAGTTCTTGCAAGAACTCCAACAATGTAGAGCGATTATGACCAAATGCCTTGCTCAAAAGCGAGAGGACCCTAGTGCATTCACCATCCCTTGTACCATTAGGGATGTTGAGTTCGCAAGAGCATTGTGTGACTTAGGAGCGAGCATCAATCTAATGCATCTTGCTGTATTCAAAAAGCTTTGTCTTGGTACTCCTACCCCGATAAGAATGAGGTTGCTTATGGCGGATCGAACCATTAAAAAGCCGGAGGGAATCCTTTTAGATGTGCTTGTTAGAGTTGATAAGTTCATCTTTCTGGCGGATTTTGTAATCCTTGACCACGAAGTTGATTTTGAGGTGCCAATTAATTTGGGAAGACCATTTCTGGCCACTGGGAGAGCCCTAGTGGATATGGATTCAGGTTAATTGTGCTTTAGGTTTAATGATGCAGAGGTCGTGTTCGATATTCGCCCATCCATGAAATACCCAGATGAGTGCAAACGTGAGGTGTGGACGCTCGATGATAGTTTATGAAGGACGAATAGCAATGTCGAGCTACGACATTAAACAAGGCACTTCTTGGGAGGCAACCCAAGCATTTTTGATAATTGTTGGCTTGTTTTAAGTATTTTTGGTTGTTGAGATTCTTAGGTAGAAGGTGTGAGTTTGTTTTTATGATTGAAAGACATTACTGCAATTGTAATATTTTGGGAATTGTTGTGTTTTCAGATTTGGTTTGCAGGTGAAAATTGAAGAACTGAAGATCTAAAAAATGGCACTTGGAGCAGCCCCTACGTTCAGGCCTACGAGTTGTAGTCCTCACTACGACTCATAGTCATTCATCGTAGAGAGAATCATTGAATATCAGAAGTTGACGCATACACTATGGGCTAACCTTACGATTCGTAGACTCCTCTACGAATCGTAAGAGGGTTTCGTAGTGCCCAGGTAAGTGTTGGGTCTACTATGAAACCAGGACCTACAAGTCATAGGACAGCCTACGACTAGTAGTAGGAGTCTCGTAGCCTTGATATGCAGTTTTAATAGAGCTGACCCAGTTTTATTTAAAAGGGGGTCAAACTAAAATTTGACCCCCAAATTCATTTTACAAAACCCTAGGCAACGGAAAACCCCTTTCATCACCCACACCATTTTTTCAACCAAAATCGTAGCTACCTAGGTCATTTTCCGGCGAAGTCACCATTTTCTAAGGTTTTCGACGTGATTTTTCATTTCTTTCGCTTTGGTTTACTTCTCCAATCAATTAGTAAGCTCCGTGCTTAAATTTTGCAATCTTTTGTAGTGAGTTTGTTCCCTGTACAACTGTGTGCTTTGTTTGATCATGTCAAATCATGGCATATAATGGTAATTGAACTAGACTTGTAATCTATGGTTTTTAGGCTTTGAGAGTTGAGTTGTGAACCGAATCGTGTTGAAATTCTTGAATGGGTGATGATGAATGTGAAATTTATGATTCATGGGATGTATTGTGTGATTGTTGCCCACTCATGGTCTAAATTGTAGTCGAAATTGGAATTTAAGAAGTGGGAGTGTGTTTTTCATATCTTAATCTATGAGACTTGATTGAAATAGTTTGAATGGAGATTGCATCCATACGGAATGTTTATAGATGTCAAGAATGAGTTTTGAATATATATTGCTTTCAGTGTGCTTGACGTTATGTTAACTGCTTTCGATTTTTAGGAAATACAGTTGTTCTGAATTTCTAATGTTATTGAAGTGATTGCTTATGTGCCAAGTATTTGATATTGTTATTGTGTGCCAAGGATGTTGGATTATGTGTGTTTGTTTTGTGCTTTGCGAGGGAAAATGTTAGGCACTACAGATGCCTTGTACAGTCTACTACAAGGCACTCCTACAACTCGTAGGTTCCTCTATGAGTCATAAGGGTTCCTCGTAGCAAGCTTTAGTCATTTGTGGTTCCTTCATGTTTCTCATATGAGGCTCATATACGACTAGTAGTGCCTGCTATGACTCATAGTGAGAGTCTCATAAGCTTATCTAAATTCTGTAAAATGTTTCTGAAAATAGTTAAGATCCCAGACTACCCTACAAGTCGTAACTGTGTCTCGTACCTGAGATCAGAAAGCATTTTTCAAGGCATACTAGTTCTACGAGTATAGTATACAACTCGTAGCTCACCTACGAGTTGTAACTGCACTCGTATTTGCAAACCTGCAGTTGCATCAGTGAACATCTACTTTTGATTTATTTTTGTTTCTTGTTCTTTGTTATGTGTTTTAATGGATCAAACATCTTGAACTTACATTTTGCTTTATGGTTTGTTTGCAAATAAAATTCCCCCTAAAGATAAACGTGTAATTCGAACTCTCCAACAGAAGTTGATGGATGAATCCTCTGAGAATGAGCATTCAGACGGCTCTGTGGAAGTCCATAGAGTCAGGGTAGACCCTGAGGCCAATACACCCCAGACTCGGGCACTTGCAGTGTAGACACCCATGGAAGTTAGCAGTTACTCCCAGTCCGAAGAGGAGGAAGAACAGGGTAACAGGGATGGGTCAGATAATAGCTTGCCACAGATGAATCCCTCACATTCCGGCTCGAGTCAGAGTCCGAGAGCAACTCACAGCCTCAGTAGGAGGAAGCCCAATCTCAGGCCCCTGCCAACCGCAGGTGGTGTGTCCCAGGGATGAAAGAAATATACGACCAGGGGTTGGAACCTATGGGACAAGGCAAACCGGTCCGCCAATTTCATGAGGAGTCTCAACTGAATGCCTCAAGCTTAGATAGAGTACTCGGATTGGATGCTGGGTTGGATGAGCACGAACTATAGTGGACCAAACATCATCTTGGCAAATATGCCCTTTGCGTAGTCCGTGAGTTCTATGCCGTGTATCTTGCTATACTCAGCCGGGGGTGCCAAAGAACAAAAGGCCGATTGAGTAGTCGAGGCTATGGGTGGTGATTGTTCAGGGAGGAAAGTTGATATCTTAAAGAAGATGATCAGACGAGTGCAGTTTGGGCCCACTTATAGAGTGCCTTAGTCTACCGCGGAGTATGATAGCCGTATTGATAAAATGAGAAGAGCGGTGACTGAGAAGGTCATTAGGGCTAGGATAGAGCAGCTATAGTGTATAGCTAGCCAAATCTGTGTGGAGTGTGTTAAGCCGACATGGGTCACAAACAATGTAGATCATGTAGGTAAAGAACAACTCTCATTCCGGGCCAAGTTTTGGTGGTCCATTATCCATTGGCGTATTAGGCCAACCTTCACAGACAATGTGATCACCCTCGAGAGAGCCGTACTATTGGCCAATATTCTAGCTGGCTATTTTATTGATTGGGTCCGGATAATTTTGGAGCAGATTCATGAGGCTGCAGCTCGGATGAGCACCTCACTGTCGTTTCCAATTCTGATCCATCGACTATGCAGTGCAACAGGTGTTCCTATCGATCCTCACTGGAACCCTCATATAGAGGCCACACGCACTATAGATCCCTGCCTAATAAAGGCTGATGAGAATCTGGTGGCCTTACTACGAGAAGCTCCTCCATCTATCCCAGAGCCATTACCGGGAGAGCCTCAAATTCCAGGTTCACCTATAGCTTCTAACGACACTACTCCGGCTATTCCAGAGCCTATACTAGTGATTGAGATCGAGTCTACACCATCCTCTAGCACTCTAGCACTAGCATCCTCTACTTTACAGGTTGACCCTCTTTTCTGTGCTGTTGCATTTCAGGCTTTATTACGCAGGGTGGCTGTAGCAGAGGGCAGGCTACGTGAGTTGCAAGCATGGGTCTAGCCATTGATTGATCAGACTATTCGGGACTTCGAGGAAAGGATGAAGACATTCACCTAAGACTTATTTGATGAGAGATTCCGAGCGGTGGATGCCCGGGTCGATGCGTTTGAGACTACAGTTCACAATAGAATTGAGGGTGCTAGGCCTGTCGACTTGGACGCAGTTACTGAAGAGTTGGCCAAGTTTAAGGCCGACTTATTACAGATGTTGGCAGCCCCTGTTCCAGCCCCAGAGGTAGCACCGGTAGGTGATGAGGCATTTGATTGGCTCACCGACCATCCGAACACCAGTGGGAAGAGGCCCGTTGGGTAGAGGGATGACCCACAGCCAACCGCAAAGAAGCCGAGACAGGAGGAGGAGCCCATGCCCGAGGAGGTGGTGCAGGAGTCGCCATTGTTGGCGGCTATTCGGAGAGAGCGAGCGCAGCATCCCCACCTGGAGAGGGTACTTCCAGTATTGTTGCAGAGGAGAGGCAGCCCTAGGACCCACACACCAGCCAGAGACTGGTGCTTGAACACCATCATGTTTGACCGCTTTTGACCCCTACTCTTATTTTACTTTATGGATATTTTGTACTTGTGTTAGACAATGTTGTTTTTTTGTTGGTTTTTGGATGTTTTTGTTGGATAAAGTTTTTATGTTGGGTTTGGGATATTAGTTCTATTAATTGTTGGTTATGATTTCATTTTCTCATCTTAAGTTTGTGTTTTTACTTTGAGGACAAAGTATCAAATTTTGTTGGGGTGGTGGAAGTTATGGATTAAGGGTGAATTCTGAGTAGCCCCAAGTCCATAACTTTCCCTATTTTTGATCCGAAGGTTTTCTTGCTGTATTTCTTTTTCCTTGTGGATATTTAATTTTCTGTTGAACCGGCATGTTTTAGGAAGTATAGATAATTTGTAAATTCATAGTAATATTATCTCTCGGCATATATATAGTTCTTAACTATTATTTAAGTCTTTGATGAAAAATTGGGTACCCTTAAAATTTTTGAGGTTGTGATTATTGATGCATTCATACATTTTTTGAATATATGACAATGTTTGTTCTGATATTGTGAAGGTAAGCTGAGAATGAAAGCATGACTTATGAGTCTATACTTGATTGTGGATTCAATGCCATGTGTGTGGTGAGCTTATTTTGCTGTATTCATGCATCCTGTATGGACTCAGAACTTGCCTTGTTACTCTAAGATTGGTTTGGGTGATGTGGTGGATATGGAAGGATCCCTTGTTCTTTGAGTGAAACCACTTTTAACCTAAATGACCCACCAAATAAGTGAGTGAATCCTTTGTATCAAATTTTTGAGCTTCTCATGCGCTCGCCCTTTCTTAACGCTCTGCTGACTTAACCTTATTTGATGAAATACCTTGATATTGACCCTGAACCTGGTCTATCCTTGAACATATGAACCTTGATTGAGGCCAAAGACCTAAGTTAAGGGTGGCTACTGTTGGTGGCCCTAGTTTGAAGCATAGATATTGTGTACTTCACCTGAGGCTAAAACCTTACGTTGAGGGTGGCCCTTATTATGATAAAGTAATAATAATAAGGTGGTTAGTTGGGAAATCAAGAAAGAAATGAAAAAACATGAACCGAGTGAAGAAAGAGAAAAGAAAAGTGCCTTTAATTGAGAAAACGTAGAAAAATGAGTTTGAAATCAAGGTATAGCTGAAAAAGAGAAAGAAAGCACTCGAGAAAAGATCAAAGCAGGAAAATAAGGGTGGAGTGATTAAAAAGGGTTGGATTATGAAAGCTAAAAGTGTTGGTAAACAAGGTTCAAGGATAGCTTTTAGGCACTATTTGCCCAAAATACCATATCAAAGCACCTTGAACCTATGTTACAAGCCTATAAGTCCTAAAGTGATCCAACTCCATTTTATCACCAAGCCAGAAGATGAGTATAGAGGCAAGCATATGGTGTTAGTCAGTATGCTTGAATTTCAATTGTGAGGGTGAGAATACTTCCTTAGTCCCTGAATTCTAAATGCTTTTGAGTGAGTATGAGAACTTGTTTCCAGTGAGGGCATTTGCACTACTGGACTAGCATATGACTATACCAACGATTGTAGACGGTTCACGCTCCTTAGCTTGTCATAGTTGGATTGCCAGGTATCTCATTATGTTCTTGTTTGGTCAATAACATTGCAATCCTGTTTTGAAAGGTAGTTGGGTACCTAAATCAGAGGAATTGATAAATATGCCATTAGTATAGTTGCTATGTATTTCTTTTTGTCTGCATAGATTGAGTTGTCGCTTGAGGAAAAGCAATAATTTTAAGTTGAGGGTGTTGATTCCTATCAAAATACATCACATGTGGTGCCTGAAATAAGGGATACTGTAAGTTCTTAAAGTGACTTTTTATTGTTTTGATGTGTTTTTGTGTTAATCTTGCAGAAAAGTTTGGTTGACATGATTTTGAAGAAAAGTTGCAGATTTTATTGAAGCATAGGCCATACAAGCCCACCTATGAGTCGTAGCAAGAAACAGAGACCAAAAATCAGAAATCTGCCAAGTGAAGGTCACTCCTACGAGGACATCCTACGAGTCATAATACACACTATGACTTATATAGGTGGAGTCGTAGCAAGAATCAGAGAGCCAAAATATTGGAACAAAAATTGAAGACCAAGGCTATGAGATGAAGATACGAGTTGTAGCCCAAGCAACGACTTGTACCAGAGGGTCGTACTAATGGAGTCCAAGATGCCAAGAACCTGATACGAGATCCTGATTACGACTCGTAGGTGTTATGAGTCATATCTGCGAGGCGTACCAAGTTGTCAGTTGTCTTTTCTGCATAATTTTTAGGGTTTATTTGTGCATACTATAAATACTTTAAGTTAGGTTTTCATTGGATATATCAGATAGAGACATATATTAGATATTTGCTCTTGAATATTCTTTCAAGAATTTTCAAGGGTTCCTCTTTAGTTTATTATATTCTCTTGTAAAAACCATTTTTGCGATTGCAGATCTTGTGCTTTATACTTTGGATATCTATCAAGCTTGTGGGTTTTCAACTTTTGGTGTGTTCACGTTTTATTGTATTGGTAAAACTCTCAACTATATCTATTATTTGCATTCTTGTGTGTTTTGACTTAGCCATGAGTAGCTAAGCACCCATAACTTGGGGTTGTGGGAACCATGGGAGTTGACTTGAGATGACCTAGGTTTCTTGCATTTCTATGATTGGGCTTTTGCATGTATTATCTATTTTTCTTCATTGTTATTGTTGTTTGGTGGTGGCCAACACCAAACCTCGCCTACCATCACGATCCTGACTAAGGTAGTGATGAATAGGAAAAGGGAAGTAGATGACAGAATTTGATCGATGTGTTCTCATCTAATCAACCGAGCCTAACCAAGGGGAGGTTGACTGGGGTAATAGGTAACTGTTAGTTGGCACGCCATGGTTGGCTACCAAGCGCCATGGTGAAATTCGACCTTCGCCTTTACAAGAGGGCTGGAAGACCTAAGTTATCATCCTACATACAAATCACCAATTGCAGTTATGTTATCTAGGGTAATTGAGTCGACTAACCATGGGGAACACAATTCCAAGTTGTCCCCAAAATTGACCGTTTCCTCGCGTTATAGTTAGTGGTAGTTTTATTTTATTTTCGCATCACAACCCCCCGCCCCCAAGTTAGAGATTGTAGTCATAAACACTAGAAATGATTAGTAGTGAAGTCTTGTAGTCAAGCCATGTATTCCCTGCTGATTCGACCCTAACCTCGGTTAGGTTAATTGCTAACAACGATTGCTTTCTTGTTGGAGCGTGAACATCACCACCTACAATAGTAATTTTCATTTGACCATTCAGATGGCACTATATGAGGCTCTCTATGAGTGGAGGTGTAGGTCACCAATTGGATGGTTTGAGGTAGGGGAAGCAGAGTTGATTGGGCCAGACTTGGTTCACCAAGCAATGGAGAAGGTGAATATCATTCTAGAAAGGTTGAGGACCGCACAGAGTAGACAGAAATCCTACACAAATGTTAGAAGAAGGGACGTAGAGTTTGAGTTCAATGATTGGGTGTATTTGAAAGTGTCGCCCATGAAGGGTGTGATGAGATTCAAAAAGAAAGGGAAGTTGAGTCCAAGGTACATTAGCCCTTATCAGATCATAAAAACAGTGGACAATGTTGCTTATGAGTTAGCATTACTGCCAGAGTTAGCAGCCATCCACCTAGTCTTCCACATTTCCATGCTCAAGGAGTGTTTGGGGGATCCTCAGTTAATTGTTCCTGTTGAGAGTATTGGAGTGAAAGACAGTTTGAGTTATGAGGTGATTCTTATCCAAATCCTTGATCGTCAGGTTCGCAAGTGAAGAACCAAATAGATTGTATCTGTTGAAGTATTATAGAGGAACCAATTTGTAGAAGAAGCTACTTGGGAGGTAGAGGAGGACATGAAGTCCAAATACCCTCATTTATTCTTGCCTACTGATGATGAGAGAGTTGATGGTAATAAATTCCTTTTAAATTCCTAAATTCCTATTCCTTGAGCTTTACTTTCATCCTTAATATGATAAACGATAGAGTCCTAGATTTTGAGTAAGGATTGATATGATTCGTTGAATGTTTGATTGTTTTACGTGATGAATTTCTTGATTTGTTGATTACATGAGTGAGCTGAGGGTTGTTTAATTTTTAGAGTCCATAGGGAAGTTCATGCCTTGACCTAAATCCTTAGATTTCTTTTCATTTGAAAACGAATGATCCCAAGGGGGAGATAATGCAACACCCCCTAATTCCTTCTACCCATTTTGGAGTATATATGCAGGAGATATTGAGAAAACGCTTAGAAAAAGTTATAGAAACAGGTCTACGAGAGTCATTACAACTCGTAGGAGGGTGTACGACTCGTAGAATGGGGTCTTGTAGTAAATTCCAGTCACTTAAGTTTCAGGACCCTTCAGTTTACCAGAGGAGTTTACGATTCGTAAAAGCCTTTACGACTCGTACAAGAGGGTTTCATGACAAATCACAATGAACTCCAATTTCAGATCCCATTGTTCACGAAAGGTTATCTAGGACTTGTAATTAGTTTATGACTTGTAGAAGAGGTCTCGTGCCAATTCCATTAACTCAGAATTTTGGACTTCTAGTTTACGAAGGGCTGTCTATCACTCGTAAAGTGTTGTACGACTTGTAGACCGGGTCTCATAGGCCCTAAAAGTAGTTTTAATGAGGGGCATTTTTGTCCATTCTAATCCCTATTCCATTAAACCCTTGGTCGTTTTAGGCTTGAATAAAGCCATAAGAACAAACCCTAAGCCATTCATCATTCTTCATACTTGAGAGTTCTTGATAGCATTAGAGGAGAAAGGATGAGCTAGGGTTTTCAATACAAGTGCAAGGGTTGACTGAAGATTGATTGGCCTTCCTATTCCTAGGTATGTAAGGCTTACCAAATTGTGAAATTTCTTTCTTCACATGCCCCTTCATCTTCTTGAGTCAGAGATTTGGAGAAGAGTTAAGAGTTGAGGAATTCTATGATTTAAATGTTTCATTGTTGCATTTATTTTGAAATTTCCCGATAATATATGAGGTACTTGTTGCATTGCATAAAAATTTCATATGAAGTTCAGATTAAGTTTTACACTTGATAGCATAAACCCTAAATTTCATGAATTTATGAACTCTTATGTATATTTTAGAGTTGAGTAATTTGAGCATGATTGAGTGTGAGGAGCATGTTCCAATGATTCACATATATTGCTATACATGACTATCTAGCTTGCACTATATGATAAGTCAATTTGAGCGAGTCTAAATGACCGTTTGAGTCCGAGTCAAGTTGATTGGTTGCATTGATTAAATTCTTGAGTAATTGAGATGCGATACCCCAAACAGGTTGATTGACGAGTTGAGCATATTTTAGTCTTAGGAGTAGTATCGAGCATCGAGCGGGGAGCGAGTATACATCTACTTTAACCCACAAAACTATGTTGCCAGCATAGGATAGTTGTTACAGCTCGTTCTGCCGACTCTTGTCCCGCAAGTGCACATTTATTATTGATCCAAGAGAGAGTTAATCGCCCTTTTTCGTGGCAAGTTAAGGGCGGGCATGGCAATGAAGTCATCTTCGTTGTGCATCACCTAATCAAAGGTGGTGGGATGAGGATGTTGGTTAAGATAAACTCCCAAGTAATATTGTTTGAGCATGATATTTTAAACTGATTCTATTTCTACTGAGTATATTTTCAAAAGCATGTCTTTCACTAAAACTTGCATGCGATAAGTCGAGCATGAGTTCTTGAGTCAAGACGAGTGGGTCGAGCCTTACTACTTGAGCTAATTTAAGTACAAGTATTTTCCATGTACTGATGTCCATTTGGGCCTTCATCATTTTATGATGTAGATACAGGTGATAGAGGATTTCAGCGCGCGCATCATTGAGGTCCACAGATCAGTACATTTATAGAGTTGGTGAGTCCTCTTTGCTTTTTGGAGGAGCTCCTTTATCAACAACAACAACATACCCAGTAAAATCCCACAAGTGGGGTCTGGGGAGGGTAGAATGTACGCAGACCTTACCAC
>JAPFFP010096932.1:0-16563 GCA_026153255.1 Solanum medicagineum | reverse complement strand
TTGGCCCCGGGCCCCCGAAAGCCGGGTTTTTTTTTTTTCCCCCCCCGCCCCCCCCCCCCCCCGATCATGAATATGAAGTCGGGTTTTTGATATCATGCACAAATTTTGAGATATATGGAAATTACGATTATGGGCATTTTCGATGCACCTTCTCAGGCCTTTATGGGGTGTTTTAATATCTCCCTCTTGGGAACATTCATCCCCGAATGTCAAATAAACGTACATAAAAGAAGTAATCATGAAGAATTTAGCCCAACATGAATGCAACAAATGTACTTAAACATCATTTTCAAGAATCTCAACATGAATGCCAAAAATCATCATAAACTTGATACCATGACAATGAATGCATGCAAAATGATGTAAGGGTTGAAACTCAAGACTTGAAATTATAGAAGGGACTTGGTTTGATATCTTAAGCTTGAATAGAGTGGAGTAGGTACGAATATCGCCTCTTCATGTCGGTTTTGAATTTCCAAGTGACGCTTTCGACTTGTCAATTCCTCTAAACAACCTTGACGGATGCTATATCTTTGTTTCTCGACCTTTCCACATGTCTGTCCAATATCTCCACCGGGACCTCCTCATAAGTCAACTCATACTCCGCAACACCGACAACTTCAAAGAGTTCTATAGCACTTGGGTCACCAACTTATCCCCTTAATATAGATACATGAAAGACCAGATGAACCATATCTATTTCCCTAGGCAATTCCAATCCATAAGTAACTTTACTAATTCTCCTCATCCCTCTATAAGGATCCACAAACCGTAGGATCAATTTCCCTTTTTTGTCAAACCTGATCACATCCTTCAATGGTGGGACTCTAAAGTGAACCCAATCATCAATATAAGCACACAGAGCCTACCTTAGAACCTAAGGACGCCATATCCCCCTTGGGAGAAAACCTCCACTTCACCATCTTCCACCAAAACATTCAACTCTAGCAAGGCGGGGTCAAAATCTTTCATTGACTTGACCTCATCAACCAAGAAGATTTGAAACCACCAAAACTACTACACTACCATTATCAACTTCATCCAACTTCTTTCCCAATCTAGCCAACCAGTGGATCTCTTTAGCCACCTCCTAGTTACCCAAAAGTCCCACTTTACATTTAGCAAGTAACTTCTCATCCCCCAAGATTTTCAACATCACCCTTAAAAGACCCACAAGCTATTTTTCATTTAAAAAATAAACCAATATACCATCCACAAAGCTACCACACACACATCAAGGTAGGGTTTAAAGACCCTATTCTTGAGACCCATAAACATAGCCGAGGCATAAGTCAAGCAAAAGACATTACTATAAATTCAAAATATCAGAAAGGATGTCATGAAGCTCATTGACTACCGGAATCGATTCAATAGGAATGACTATAGACTCAACATCCCTAACCCTCACAAGATGGTCAATGCAACCCCTAGAGATTAATTTAGGCCTTAAGACAAGAATGGAATCTACTGTTAACCACCACTCTACCACTTCCCCACTCAAGTATGGACTCATTAAGGAATTGGAAATCTAACTTTATGGGCTCTACAATCAATGAAAGCACGATATGCATGTAACCAATCTACCCACAGAATAACATGACAAGTACAACAAAATCATTAGACAAGACTTTATGCAATAATGACATGGGACAACCCTTATAGACTTTTCCAGCAACAATAGACTTCATCAATGGAGGGTAGAAACTGAAAAGGTTCACATAACAATTTGAGGCACACATGAAGCTTATTAGAAACAAAGGATTAATAAAAGAAATAGTGGCACCTGTACCTATCAAAGCATGCATAACTAAATCAAGAAAAACCCTTATAACACTGGTAACAACATCGGGCACCTCATTCCCTCCATGCCTCACTTGAAGAGCATAGAACCGATTATGTCGCGGAGCACCCCCTTGTTGACCTCCTTGAGCCCTTTGATCAACTTGACCACCTTGACCTTGAGGAAGACCATCCTTACCCTTGTTTCAAACAAAAGGGCAATCAATAAGCTTATGGCCTACTCTCCCACATTCATAACATGCATTTGAATCCTCTAAGCATCTACCATGATGATGCTTTTAATATTTTTGGCATTTTGGAAAACTTATCCCACCTTTGGCACCTTGGACCCTTGGGTTAACTGCCCCATCATTAGCAATTCTGTTGTTTGGAGAACTAGAGGACCCTTGGCATTGAAATTCGTGACCTTGTTTGAAACAGTCACTCTTAACACTTTGAAAATCACTGTCACACTAAGCCTTCTTGGACTCCCCACTTCTTCTCTTCCTAAGATTCTCTCTCTCTCGAGTTGTTCGCCATATGTCATGAGCCGAGACAAGTACATATCACCTACTAGCATAGCTGTACGACACTCTTCATTCACCAAGTCAGACACTCCTGACACAAACTTGTTCATCCTTGATCTAGGGTCGGCCACCAGATGTGGAGTATACTTGGAAAGCTTGTTGAACTTGAGGGCATACTCCCTCACACTCATGAAACCTTGCTTAAGTTTCATCAATACCATCACTTTGTCCTCTCTCAACTCAATAGAGAAGAACTAGTTGAGAAATGCGGCTTTGAACTCCTCCCAAGGAATAGCATCATGATTTCCCCCTCCATCTTCCATTGTACAAACCAAATTTGAGCCACACCATTTAGTTGATAGACCGCTAGTTCTGGCTTTTCATCCTAATTGACCCCCACAATGGCTAACACCTTATACACCTCAACTATGAACTCTTGAGGGTCTTCCTCTGCCTTGGACCTATGAAACTCCGAAGGGTTTATCATAGTGAAGTCCCTCACTCTTGAGGCTGGATTATGAGCATGAAGAGCTTGAGCCCGTTAATTCAATTGGTTGGTCATTGCATGGGCCAACATAGTAATGGCATTCACAAACTCAACTTCGGAAACCCCTCCATCTTGAGGAGCTTGAGGAGCGGGGTAAGCTAGTTGGCCCCCTATTGCACGGGACCTCCTTGGTCTTCCTCTTTGTAGCGGCATGATCTAGAAGAGAGAAGAGAATTCATTAGGGGAAAAAGCCTTTTCTTATAGCTAAAGCATAATGGAGACCATGAAGAAGTGCAACATTTCCTAAAATGCCTCATAGCCTCCCATTCATAGTTGTGGCGCGATTAACAACCATGAATAAGACTCTAATCGACGTGGTCTATTGGATTTCGAGGACCATTAACAAACTAGCACTCTGACACCAAGTTTGTCACTCCCCAAGCCTAGGGCCTAGACGTGACATGATGAATAGGAAGCCTGAGGACAACCCAAACAAGCCTCTTAGCATATCATATACACATCCTTAGTTATGGAAGCAAATTAGACAACACCAAGAGATAATGGAAAAGGAAAACGGGGTTAAGGGAAAACCATTCATAATAATAATAGCATAAGAAGAGTCGAGCCTCAATAACATAATCAAACCACATAGAGGGGTGTAGGGCCCAAGACACTTTTCGGGCTCACCCTCATTTAAAAAGTATCCAATATAAGCACAAGAATATAATAAGCACGAATGTGAATAACAATCGCCTTTGAAAGTGAGGACTCACCAAATAACATCTTCACTAGAACAAACTAGCCATGTGAAGAAAGAAGATGATCAAATGGAGCTCCGGTCCCTCCATGGTAATATCATGTAGGCATAAAGTATGTGTTAGTATGTTTAAATGTACTAAGTATGTGAGATTCAATGCAACAAGGATCATAAGTTATAATAAATAAGATGCTTAATAGTAAACAATGAACATAAGATCAATATGCCATGTGTAATCAATGCTTAGGGTAAAACATGCTTGAGAATAATTATACTCACATAACTTGTCTAACACCATAAACTGACATGAATTGATCATCCAAATACCTTGTATTGAGGGTGAGGGATGTAGCATAGGTCCTAACCCCTTCTAGAAGGTAATGGGTGGTACATGAGGGTAGAGGAGTAGCATAGGTCATAATCCCTGCATGTACGCATGAGATAACACAACGTATTGTATCACACATGAGGGTGAGGCGTATCACATAGTTCATAGCCCCTACATGTGAATGTATAACACTGAATTGCATATGAGGGTGAGGTGTACCACATAGTTCATAACCCCTATATATGAGTGTAAGATATTGCATAACATCAAATCAAACATGAGGGTAGGGCATATAACATAGTTCGTTACCCCTACATGTAGATTTTGGCCTAGAACTAGAGGTAACACATATAACATAGTTCATAACCCCATCTATTAGGCATTACAATTCATAAGTGCATAAAACTTAACATAAGAACTCAATATGTGTTAAGACTCGTAAGATCATGCAATAAATCATCAAAAGCTTGAGAATCCTTGACTTGGCATTTTATCAAACAATTGCTAGGTGTGTATTGCTAGTTCAAAATCATGCAATTGAAAAGTGAAATAATGTTAGAAAACTTAATGTAAATCAATCCCCCCAACATATTGTAAAACCCCCATATAAGATACCTTACGATCCATCATCAAATCTCATAATAGATCATGATTTTATAGCTCAAAACACACATAGTCTCAATAGGCAAAATCAACTTATAGTATAAGCTTGAGATAGATTGACATGCATATTTATCACGACCCAAGCTTAGGGCCTAGACGTGACTGACGAATGGGGAACCTGAAGGAACCCTAGACAAGCCTCATAGCATATCATTACACATCCTTCGTCGTATAAGCAGTTAAAAATGACACTAACAGATAAGTATAAACAAGGGAATTAGGACTAACGGTAAGCTGCTATATCATGATATCAAGAAACAAGAGAGTTGAGGCATATATATAGATACATAACATGTCCAACAACACCTCTACTACATAAATGAGAGTGCGGTCCACGATATGCATTCGGGCTCACCCTCATAGTAATACATAAATAGAAGAAAGATAGTCTTAGTACATAGCAAGAGATCATAAGCAACATCCCCGGAATGGAGAACTCACCAATAAGCTTGATAGGCAATCATACTAGCCACCTGGAGAAAGATTATGAACAAGTGGTGCTTCGGTTCCTACATGGTAACATCATGTAGTCATAGAGTATGTGTTAGTATATTTGAATGTACTAAGTATGTAGTACGCAATACAACAATGGATAGGCATCAAAGGCAAAATGCATAATAATACTCAATGGATAGCATAATAACAAGATGACATGTATGAATGCTTAGAGTAAATCATGCTTATATAGATCATAATGCAAGTGTATGGAGTGACCATTCTTAGTGCAATCCAAGGCCTACCACCTCTTTGGAGAGGTGCATGAGGTACTAATCCCTTTATGAGGTTGATGGAGTACAGACCCCCCAACAAGATTGATGGAGTACAAACCCCCCAATAAGGTTTATGGCTACCAACCCCTCGACAAGATTACCCGGGCCTACAACCCCCCGAGCTATGCTTGGTCATCCCCAACACTATAGAGATAATATATGTATACACTCCTTTCATGATCATATACATACATTCCTTTTCATCATCATTTCATCTTCATGCATCATCATATAGCCATTCAACTCCTAACACATATATTAGACCTTGAATTCCTCAAAAAACCATAACTGGACATTTTATCAAAGACTTAGAGGGTGTGTAGTGCTAGTGTAAAACCATGAAATTCAAGAGTGTTATCATGCTAGAAAATCCAATGTAAAATCATCAATAGATACTTGGTAACATACTCAAATAATATACATCAAAACCCTTCATCAAGTCTGACATTAGATGTAAGATTCATAGACCAAAACATAGTTTAACAGTGACAATTTCATAAACCTCAACATAGTGTACAGTGAATTTTATAATAAATAAGACCCATGAGTAAATCAACCTTAACTCATACTATTTTTAACAAAAGGAAGCTTGGTCATCATGAGTGAAAGAAACCCATGAAAGAAACCTAGATACCTTAGCTTTGGAGATGAACTTAATGAAGATTAGAGATGGAGACTTGAAGCTTGAATGAAAACCTTAAGATCTGGATAAGGTTTGAGACTTGAATTTAGGAGTAGAATATTTGGCTAAGTGTTTGAGTGAGTACTAGGGAATGTTTAGAATGATATGAGGGTGAAAAATGGCTAAGTATAGGTATTTTTACGTTTGGGAATACTTAGGACAAAGACTTAAAAGTCTTGGACGGAAGTCATATGTAGGCACAAAATTACACAGAGGTGCGCCCTTGGCGCGTTGCACCAAGGGCGCGAAAACCTCTCTTGAATTTGCATTTTTAGAATAATCGAAATTGAGAATCCTTTGCTCTTAAATCTGGATTAGACCCATTTTCCACTCAATTTTACCCCTTGATCAAGAATACGAAGTTGGATTTTTGATATCGCGCATGGATTTTGCGATATGTGGAAATTACGATTCCGGGCACTTACGAGGCACATTTTCTGGTACTTTTTGGGGTCATTACAATATCTTCCCCTTTGGAACATTCGTCCCCGAATGTCAAAGAGGCATATATGAGAGACATAAACATGACAAATTCAGCCCACATAGAGATGCAACAATGCACTTACAGATCATTTAAAAAATCTCATCATAAGTGTCAAATCATCATGAACTTGTGAATTTAAACATGAATGTATGCAATGACATGAGGGCTGAAATTAAAACTTGAGATCATATAAAGAACTTAGATCAATACCATAGGCTTGAGTGGAGTGGAAAAGGTAAGGATATCACTTTTTCATGTACGCTTCGGCCTCCCAATTAGCACTTTCAACTTGTTCATTCCTCCAAAGGACCTTAATGGAAGCCACTCATTGTTTCTCAACCTCTTCACTTGCCTATCAAAAATATGAACCGAAACTTCCTCATAGGTCAAATTATCTTCAACAATACTCGAAACATCAGGAGGCACAATAGCACTAGGGTCTCCCAGAAATTTCCTTAACATGGACACATGAAATATCGGATGAACGAAATCCATCTCACTAGGCAATTCCAACTGATAAGCTACCCATTCAACCTTTGTCATCACTCTATAAGGAACCACATATATCACACTCAACTTGTCATTCTTACTAAAGTGGACCACACCCTTCATGGGTGACACTTTCAAATAAACCCAATCATCAACTTTGAATTCAAGCTCTCTTCTCCTCACATCGGCATATGACTATTGATGACTTTGGGCCGCCTTAAACCTTTCTCTATGCATCCTAACCTTCTAAAGAGCCTCCATAACCAGATATGGTCCTAACAAGGCCAACTCACCAAGCTCAAACCACCCAACCGGTGATCCACAATGCCTACCAGAGATAGTCTTAAAAGGAGCCATACAGATGCTAGAATGATAGCTATTATTATAGGCAAACTCAATTAATGGAAGATGATCATCCCAACTAACCTTGAGCTCTAATACACAAGCCCTAAGAATATCTTCAAGGGTTTGGATAGTTCTTTCAGCTTAGCCATTCGTTTGAGGGTGAAAGGTCATACTAAGCTTAACTTTTGTACTAAGACCCCTTTGAAAGGACCTCCAAAAAAGTGAAGTAAATTAAGCACCATGATCCGATATGATGGACAAAGGAACCCATGCAACCTTACCAAGTCATGAATGTATAATCTTGCATAATCTTCAGCCCCATATGTGGTCTTAACCGGTAGAAAACGAGCCGATTTTGTCATCCTATCAACCACAACCCAAATGGAATTAAAACCTTTTCTAGTCTTGGGCAACCCAACCACAAAATCCATAGTAATCACCTCCCACTTCCAAGTATGAATCTCTATGTCTTGGGTTAGACCACCCAACCTTTGATGTTTGGCTTTGACTTGTTGACAACTATTACAACTGGAAACAAATTTGGCAATGTCCTCCTTCATGTCTCCCCACAATTCACATCCGTCAAGTCTCTATATATTTTGGTGGAATCGGGGTGGATAGAATAAGATAAGTTATAGGCTTCATCAAGGATTTTCTCCCTCAAACCATCAACAAAATTCATACATAACCTACCTTGGTACCTAAGAGCACAAACTCCCCCTTGGGAGAAAAGCTCCACCTTGCCCTCTTTCACCAAGGCCTTCAATTCTAACAAGGAGGGATAAAGATCTTGTTTTTCTATCACCCCATCAACCAAGGAGGACTTAGAACAATCCCCAACAACATCATCACCATCACCAATCTCCTCTAACCTAACCCCCAATCTAACCAATTGATGCACCTCTCTAGCCATCTCCTTATCACCACCATCAACATGAGCTAGGCTACCCATAGACACCCTACTCAAGGCATCCGCCACGACATTTGCCTTACCAGGATGATAATGCACACTTATATAATAATCCATAAGAAGTTCTAGGCACCTTTTTTACCTCAAGTTGAGATCTTTTTGAGTGAACACATATTGGAGGCTCTTATGATCAGTAAACACATCAACATGCACCCCATACAAGTAATGTAGCCAAATTTTCAAAGCAAATACTACGGCAGATAATTCAAGATCATGAGTAGAATAGTTCTTTTCATGCAATTTGAGTTGTCTAAAAGCATAGGCTGTCAGTTTACCATTTTGCATTAGAACACAACCTAACCCAACTCTAGAAACATCACAGTACATAACAAATCCCTCTAGCCCATCTGGTAGTTACAAAATAGGAGCGGACGAAGCTCCTTTCACATTCATCGGTCCACAAAAACTTAGCCTTGTTTTGAGTCAATATTGTCATAGGGAAAGCAATAGAAGAGAACTCATTCACAAACCTCCAATAGTAACCTGCTAAGCCCACTCCTAATGTCTGATGGGGTCAATGGTCTAGGCCAAGTTTTAGTCACATTGGTCTTCTTAGGATCCACCTTAATACTATCCCCCGACACCACATGTTCTAGGAAGGAAACCTCCTTCAACCAAAATTCACACTTTTGAAACTTAGCATACAATTTCTCCTTCCTTAATCTTTCCAACACAACTCTCAAATGACTTATATGCTCTCCTCAATATGTGAACAAATCAAAATATCATCAATGAAGAACAAAACAAAAGAATCGAGGTAGGCTTTAAAGACCATATTCATTAGATCCATGAACATGGTCGGTGCATTGGTCAACCCAAAAGACATAACCACAAATTCATAATGCTGAAACCTAGTCCAGAAGGCTGTCTTGGGAATGGCACACTCCCTCACCTTCACTTGATGATACCCGGACCAAAGATCAATTTTAGAGAAGCGGCTAGCCCTTTGCAATTTGTCAAACAATCATCAATTCTTGGAACAGGATATCTATTCTTGATGGTGTCCCAATTGAATTTCTAGTATTCAATACACATTCTAAGAGACCCATCCTTTTTTTCACAAACAACACTGCTGCACCGCAAGGGGATTGGCTAAGCCTAATAAAACCCTTCTACAACAAGTCCCTCAATTGTTCCTTCAACTCCTTTAACTCCACCGGGGCTATATGGTAAGGAGGAATAGAAATGGGTTAAGTATCAGGGAGGAGGTCTAAACCAAAGCCTATTTCCCTTTCGGGAGGGACACTAGGAAGGTCATTTGGAAAGACATCAAGAAACTCATTTACAATTGGAACCGACTCTACGGGAAGGACCTTGGACTCCATATCCCTAACCCTCACGAGATGATAAAGACACCCCTTACAAATCAACTTAAGGGCTTTAATGCAAGAGATGAACCTACCCTTGACCACCACATCATGACTCTCCCACTCAAGGAAGGGTTGATTTGGGAATTAGAATTTGACCCTACGGGTTCTACAATCAATGGAAGCATAGTATGCATTCAACTAATCCATCCCAAGAATAACATCAAAATCAACCATGTCCAATTCAACAAGATCTCAAGGCAATATTTTATGCAAGATGCAAATGGGACAACTTTTATAGGCTTTTCTATTAACAATAGTTGCACCAATAGGAGTAGAAACCTCATATGACTCATGCAACAATTCAGGCTCAAGATGGAACTTTTTGGCAACAAAGGGGGCAATAAAAGAAGGAATGGCACTCGAATTAATCAATGCATACACATCAAAGTCAAAGATTTTCAACGTACTAATAACAACATTGGGGATCTCATCAACCCCTTGCCTCCCATGCAAGGCATAAAATCGATTGTGCCTTGAGGCACCATTTTGTCGATGACCTCTCCATAAAGGAACCACATTAGCATCTTATGGATGAACCTCCTTACCCTTATTGTGATTTCGAGGGCAATCTATTGCCTTATGCCCTATTTCCCCACAACCATAACAAGCACCGGTACTCCTAAAGCATGGGCCACTATGACCCTTATCGAATTTCGGACACACATCAATAGGAGCCATACCCCTCACACCTTGGACCCTCAGAAAAAGATTTGCAACCCTCTTATTCAATGCATGAGTAGACCTTTGGCCTTGATAGAACCGGCCACCCTTTTGGAACTTACCCTCAAAACGGGCCCTCTTGTCCTCATGACGTCTTCTCTTCCTCAATTTCTCCTCTTCCATTTGTTCGACATAGGTCATCAAACGAAACAAGTCCATGTCACCAATCAACATAGCGGACCGACATTCTTCACTTACTAAGTCAGACACAACCATCATGAACATGTTCATTCTCGACCTTGGGTCGGCAAACAAGTGAGGAGAAAACTTTTAAAGTTGGTTTAACTCGAGGGAATACTCCTCCACACTCATAGGCCCTTGTACCAAGTTCATAAATTCCACCAATTTGGCTTCCCTAAGCTCAAGGGGGGAAACCGATTAAGGAAAACCACCTTGAACTATTCTCAAAGCACCACATAGTTGACTCCCTTCTCTTCCTTCCATTGGTTGTAGTATTTGTGCCACCCCTTTGAGTTAATTGGCAAATCCTTTTTTCCCCATTTCAAATCCGGGTGTCGCCAACTCTGCCTTATCTTCTGACCTAACACCCATGATAGCCAATATCTTGTAGACCTCATCAGTGAACTCTTGAGGGTCCTCATCTACCTTTGACCTATAGAATTCTAGGGGATTCATTCTCATAAAGTCTCTCACCCAAGAAGCCGATGTAGGAGCATGAGGGGCTTGGGCCGCTTGATTGGCTTGATTAGCCATAACTTGTGCAAGAAGGTGAGAGCATCCCTAAGCTCTCCATTGGTCGGTTGCTCCTCAGGTGTGCAGGCTCATCTTTTTCTTATGTTAGGCATGATCTAGCATAACAAAGGATAATCGTTAATGGGAAAATCTTGCTTCAACTTTATAGCACGACTTAGAACATAATAAAAGAAAATATTTCCTAAAACGTCTCACAGCCTTGTACTCATAGTTGTGGTGGACAACACAACCATGAATATTACTCTAATCGACAGAGTGTATTGGACTCCAAGGATCTAATAACCTAGGGCTCTAATATCATCTTTGTCATGACCCAAGCGTAGGTCCTAGACGTGACCAGCAAATGAGGAACCCGAATGAACCCAAACAAGCCTCAAAACATATCATTACACATCCTTGCTCGCGAAAGCAATTAAAAAAGACACTAAGAGATAAGAATAAACAAGAGAATTGGGACCAAGGGTAAGCTTCTATATCATAACATCAAATAACAGAGTCAAGGCTTATAGTATAGATACTTAACATGTCCAATAAAACCTCTACTACATAGATGAGAGCGGGGGCCACATCAAGCAATCAGGCTCACCCTCATAGTCAATACATAAATAGAAGAAAGATAGTCTTAGTACATAGCAAGAGATCATAAGCAACATCCCCAGAATGGAGTACTCACAAACAAGCTTGAGAGGGCATCGTACTAGCCACGTGGAGGAGGAGGATGATCAAGTGGTGCTCTAGTTCCTACATGGTGACATCATATAGCCATAGATTATACGTTAGTACGTTGCATGTACTAAGCGTTGCATGTACTAAGTATGCAGGATGTAATGCAACAATCGATAGGCATCATAGGCAAAATGCATAACAACACTCAATGGATAGCATAATTCCAAGATGACATGTATGAATGATGCGTAGAGTAAATCATGCTTATATAGATCATATTACATGTGTAAGGAGTTAGTGCAATCCAATGCCTACCACCTCCTTGTAGAGGCGCATGAGGTACAAACTCCTTTCTGATGTTGATGGAGTACAAACCCCCTAACAAGGTTGATGGAGTACAATCCCCCCAATAAGGCTAATGGGTACCAACCCCCAACAAGGTTACTCAGGCGTACAATCCCCCAAGCTAGAAGATTAAGATACAAGCCCCTCAATAAGGTTACTGGAGCATACAACCGCTCGAGCTATGCTTGTTCATCCCCAACACTATAGAGATAATATCATATATATATACACACACACACTCCTTTCATCATCATATACATATATTTCTGTTTATCATCATTTCATCATCATTCCATATCATTTCATCATCATATAGTCATTCAACTCATAAGACATGCATTGGACCTTCAATTCCTTAAGAAACCATAACCGGACATTTTATCAAACACTTAGAAGGTGTGTACTGCTAGTGTAAAACCATGAAATTCAAGAGTGTTATCATGCTAGAAGATCCAATAAAACCATCAATGATACTTGGTAACAACCTCAAGCAATATACATCAAAACCCTTCATCAAATCTCATATTAGATATTAGATTTATAGCCCAAAACATAGTAAAATAATCTCAATTTCATAAACCTCAACATAGTGTGTAGTGAATTTGATAATAAATAAGAACCATGAGTAAATCAACCTCAAATCATGGAATTTTTAAGAAAAGAAAGCTTGGGTATCATGGGTAAAAGGAACCGATTAAATAAACCCACATATATTATCTTTGAAGATGAACTTGATGAAGATTGGAGATGGAAACTTGAAGCTTGAATGAAAAACTTAAGATCTGGATGAAGTTTGAGACTTGAATTTAGGAGTCGAATATTTGGCTAGGTGTTTGAGTGAGTATTGGTGAATGTTTAGAATGATATGAGGGTGAAAATTGGCTAAATATAGGTATTTTCATGTTTGGGAACACTAGGCCCAAGACTTAAAAAGTCTTGGACCGAAGTCAAAACGGGGCACAAAATTCTGGAGAGGTTTTCGCTCCCTTTGTGCATCGCGCCAAGAGCACGAAAACTTCTCTAGAATTTGCATTTTCATAAAGATCGAAATTGCTAATCGTTTGCTCTCAAATCAGGATTAGACCCATTTTCCACTTAATTGATTCCTTGATTGAGAATATGAAGTTGGATTTTTGATATTGCCCACAAATTTAGAGATATGTGGAAATTACGATTCTGGGCACTTTTGAGACACATTTTCGGGTACTTTCTTGGGTCGTTACAATATTTAATCAACATTTCATAAAACCCTGACATATTTTATGCTTCAAATCCACAATAAAAGATACCCATAGATAATACAACTTGAAAACATGTCATTTGCATAAGATTGGATGATTGGGCACTATCGATGAAAGTACCCAATGGTTGAAACCCACATACCTTGAGTTTGGGTTTTTCCTTAATCTATACTTGAATGAGACTTGGAGCTTGAATGGATTTCTTGAGATCCAGAATTAAGCTTGGGACACTTGTATTTGGATGAAATATTTGGTTTATTCTTAGAGAGGATTTTGAGAGGGGCTTGAGTGTTATAGAGTTGAAAATATGGCTAAGTGTAGGTGTTTTTAAGTATATAAGGCATGGCGCCAAGACCCCAATGCCTTAGGCTGAGAAAGGAAAAATAAAGAAGCTACACAAGTCCTCTAAAATCGGGGTTATACCCATCCCCTACTAAATTTTGCTCTCTGATAACGAATATGAAGTCAAATTTTTGACCGCACCGATGTTGAGATATACGAAAATTACGATTATGGGCATTTCCGAGGCACCTTCTCGGGCGTTTTTGGGGCATTTCACATAGATTGGATCTCTAAGGCAATAGTCATTATACAAATACAAAGTTGATTTTTAAAAGGACTAAACCTAAGAAGAACTCAGAAAAGCTAATAAATGTCTTTATATGATTCAACAGTATTTTTATTAAGTAGGATTACTAACAATAGAAACTTGTAATAAGTTATTTCTATTTTGGAGTCTTTTCGCATTAGGTTCCTTTTCTAGATGGTAGTATATTTTTTTAAAGTGAGCATATTTATTATTTAATAACAATATTCAAAATTTATTGAAAGAAAAAGAAAAAAGACCAAATTCATAGAGCAATTACCATCTTGACCATTCTCTCATTTTAGTCTTTTAAATTAAATCTTCTGTCTCAAATTTTAGTGAAATCCTCATCGTTTTACATTAGAGAAAAGTATTAAAAACACTCATAAATTTTGCATGAATTATTAGTTTTGTATTCAAATTATTCATAGTCTTAAAATAACCTCTCCACTAAACTAAATGAATTTAAATATACCCCTAATCTAAAAATATGAGCGAAATACGCCCCTAAATTCTTGTAAAGCTAAGGGGTGTTTTTAACACTTGTGGTCGATGGGGGTGTATTTTAGTTTAGTTAATCTAGTGGATGAGTATTTTTAAGATTGCTAATAGTTTATGATGAAACTAATAAGTCGCGCCAAGTTTAGGGGTGTTCTTAATACCTTTCTCTTTTAATTACAATCTGGAAATTATGGTTTACACAAAATCTTTTCACTTCATTTCGACATAATTGATGCAATCTGCAACTACCAGTGCACCACTAGCTATAACCTCCGTAGCGTTAGCATGATCAAGTTTTATTTGGTTAAGCTTCTTCATTTAGTATGAAAAAAGAGAAAAGTACTAAAAATACCCATAAACTTGGCAAACATTATTAGTTTCGTCCTGAACTATTTTATTTTTTAAAAAATTAGGGGTGAGGTATGGGGAATGGAGAGGGGATTATAAAGTGGGAAATCAAACCCTTACCATCAAGGTGAGAGTTTAGGTAGTCAACTATCACGATCCAAGTCTAGGGCCTAGATGTGACATGACGAATGGTAACCCGAAGAGGATCCCTAAACAAGCTCTTAAGCATGCATATCACATCTTTGGTTTCACTGAAGTAATAGGAGATAAATAAGAACATGGTACATAATTTCTAACGGAAACGGGGCTTTGGACTCACACTATAGGGATGTAATAGGGAAGAGGATAAACATGAATCACATAGCAAAAAAGTCTAAGGGGCAGATAAGTATGACTCACTCTATGAGGGTATTAAGGGACTTGAGACTTCCAACATGTCAACATAGCAAACATTCACCACAAAAGGGATAAGGGACTAAGGGTAAACTCCAACAATACATAGATAAAATAAGAGTCGAGCTCATAACATACAACCCGTGTATCCAACAATACCTCTAACTAAGAACAGAGCGGGGGCAAGACATCACCCTGGCTCACCCTCAAAGATAGCATTCCAAAATAGAGTAGTCAAAATAAAATCATGAAAGTAGATGAATGTTGTCCCCGGAGTTGAGGACTCACCAGTAGCAATTTTTGAACCACCATTTAGCCACGAAGAGAAGGATGAATAGGAGCTCCAGTCCCTAAATGGTTAGATCATGTAGGCAAAAACATGCGTTAGTACCTGGAATGTACTAAGTATGCAGGGTGTAATGCAACAAGGAACATAAGTCATAATAATCAAGATGCATAATCATAATCATTAGACATGAGCTCAATATGACATGTATAATCACTGCATAGGTTAAACCATGCATGAAAATACTCATACTCGCATAACTTACTTAACACAATAAAGTGGCATGGGTAGGTCATTCAAATACCTTGTACTAGAGGGGGAGGAATATAGCTTAGGTCATAACCCCTTCTAGTAGGTCTTGAATAGTACATGAGGATGAGAAATACAGCTTACATCATAACCCCTTCATGTAAGCAATAGATAGTGCATAGTATTGAATCGTTTATGAGGATGAAGAATACAACTTAGGTCATAACCCCTTCATGTAGATATTTTCCTTGTACTGAGGTGAGGAATGTAGCTTAGCTCATAACCCCTTCTAGTAGGCTTCACAATTCACATGAGAATAAAACATAGAATAAGGACTCAATAATTTACTTGTGATTCATAGAAACTTTTCATGAGATTAACATGCTTGAGAGGCCATGATTTACCATAACATGCTTGTTTTGAAATTTATACAATACTTTTTCATCAACATAAAAATCCTTGTCAAGTAAATTTAGTCAAACATGGTGGGTATATGCATGTGTAGTTAAAATCATGCATTTCAAGATTATATGACAAGAGGAGAGTAAAATCTATTCATTTTAAAGCTATTCAAATCAATCCGCCAATATTGTAGTAAAACCCTTATTATTTAGAAACCATACTTCAAGACACATAGTAAAAAATTGTTAGTTTAAGTTATCCTTATTCAACCCATCATAATAATATACATCATCTTTCAAAATATGGACATGGGAACATGAAATCCATCTTATCAAGTAAAAACCTTATTTTGATTATCATGAAAACTAGGTAAAACCCATAAATTGCTTCATAGCTTTTGATAGCATCATAGAGTACATAACTTTAATATCATAAAATCCATCATAATATCAAACCCCAAC
>JAPFFP010096922.1:0-20166 GCA_026153255.1 Solanum medicagineum | reverse complement strand
CCATTAAATTACAATTTGTCGACAAAAGTTTTCAAAACGACACTTCGCCCCAGTTACTTTAATTACGGGGTCTAACAGGAAACCTAGGGTTGGACTATGAAGTCATCTTGTCGAAAAAATGTAGAGGTATTCAAAGTTAGGTACTTCATTAGTGAACACGCATGTCCTTTAATAGATAGGATGTTAGAAAAGGTACAAACTACTATTGGATTTATTAGTGGTCCAACAACTCCTTAATTGTCGTATCGTAAAAGAGTTCATATTCCAAATGATGTAATTGAAGATGTTATATCATCGTATGAAATCGAATATTCTTACCAACAAACATGACATGCAAAGAAATGTGCAGTAGAGATGATAAGGGGCTAGTCAGCCGATTAATAGACACAGATACCTAGATACATACATATGTTAAATATTGTCTATCCAAATTCATATATGAGGATGCAAAAGTTAGATCATAATGAATTTATGTATCTATTCATAGCTTTGAGGCCCTTGTTAAAGCACGATAGGTAGTTTGTGGAGTGATGCTTGTAGAGTTAAGTTGACCCTCTACATTGACCATTCTATCATTCATAGCCAGCACACTATATGGAATGGTTGTAATGACCCGGATATTGTAAGACATCATTGGAACTTGAGGATTTCGTTTGTGGACAAAATTTGGACCAAGTATCGTCTCAAGGGAGATGACACGACCCATGTGAGGTCACACGGACCGTGTAGCCTCCAGTGGTACTACACTTGGCCATAAATTTTGGGAGTGTGGCCTTGGTGTGGAATTTCAAGCTAAGGCACGTCACACTTGGACTCCACACGGGCCGTGTGATACTTCACGGACCGTGTGGAGGGCCGTGTGAATGGCCTTAAGCTTGAAATGACTATTTTTGGCCTAAGTGTAGTTACACAACTCGTGTGACTTGATACGAGCCGTATGGCCCTCCGTGAAGTTGATTTCATAAACTTTTTCTAAGTATAGGATCTTCAAGCTCAAGCAAGGTTCACCATCAAGCCTTCAATTCAAGCTCATTTATGTTGTTTAAGGCCATCATGGGTCACCTACATCAAGTCAAGTTCAAAGAAAATTTTATTGGCTAAATTTTTTCATAATGTCACGACCCGAAAGTGGGCGTGATGACACTCGTCTTTTTTCACCAAAACAAGTCAGCCTACAACCCAACTATAACATTAAAATGCGAATTTATAATCAAAACAAAAGTTCAATTTAATGAAATCCCCCAAAACCTGGTTGTCACGTGCACAAGCTTCTAATGTATTACAACAGATTCGAAAGAAAATACAAATATCAAATGATATTGTCTCTAGAATAGACGAAATTATAAATAGGAGTAAGAAGTCAGCTGGGATGGCAAACAACTACCTTTCATAGTCTCCGCAGGAAGTCTCGGTCAAGGAAGAGTGGAGAGTATATCACGATGATCCGGGCTCGCAACCTACAAAATTTGTTGTAGCAAGGGGGTGAGTACCAAACATGCGGTACCCAACAAGTGAACTAATAAACACAAAGTTAAGTAATATAGAATACATGTACCCCCAGAACTTCAACCAAACCCTCACAACTATAACCTGCATAAGATCACCCCAGCATAACAGTCCACAATGTACATAGTAGATAGCTCAATAACCACAACAACAATTATGTATCAACAACACTAGGGATCAAGTGCATCTATCACAAGTTTCACAAGGCACTCACACATTTATAAATGATATGGAATGTGATGCAATGCAATGCAATGTCACGTAGAATAATGTATATCTGTCCTAGTGATACACATCTGCTGATCATAAACATGCCTCAGTCAAAACCCATGGGGGCCATACATGGACCATATATCCGTCGCGGCGTGCGAAACGACCTTCGAATCATAGTATTCGTCGCGGCGTGCGACACGACCCTCGAATCATAGTATCTGTCGCGGCGTGCGACACGACCCTCGAATCATAGTATCCTCTTTAATTCTCATTCTTTTTCACTAGCCAAAACCATTTCTCTTCGGCTTTTCATTTCTTTTCTTGGATCATGCAGCAAACACATAGTAAATACACAATAATCATATTCATGAAAATAAAATATGCAAGATGCCCATACAAGTTCATACATCTCAAAAAAATCAAGAATTGGTAGTTCAATACCATAAGTGTTGTCATATCCTCAATCTCAATATCCTCACACAGGAAGCACAAGATTCTATATACTTAACAAAGGTTAAGAAATTCACTTGCCTTTGCCAAAGATAATCAATCAAGCACTTGAGCCTTCCCCTTCCGAATGGAATCCGTATCACCACAATCTAGTCACATAAATTACCAACAGCTCAACTTATCTTTGATCCAGTAAGATAATTTCATCATAATAATATTTTCTTAATGAAGTACTTAAAAGTACACAAAAATAACTCATTTGTATAAATATCTTACTATAAAAGATTTAGAAAATAAAAGCAACTTACAATAAAGTTGTCAAAGCTCTACACAATAAACCACCTCCCTTCAACTTACTAAAACTCTTATGATATTATGTAATTTTCCTCACTACTCTCTTTATCTAGATTCTCTTACTTTCTTTCTTAAGGTGTGTTTAGATGAGCAAGAAGCTCATCTATTTATAGGGACATTTAGGAAGACATTTGAGTGGAAAACCCAATTAAAGAATAAACAATTAATGACCTAACTTAATCACTAGAGTAAATAATTAATGACCTAACTTAATCACTACAATAAACAATTAATGACCTAACTTAATCATTAGAATAAACAAATAATAATAAAAAAAAGAAATGCCATATTCTTCTTCTTCTTCTTCTTCTTATTATTATTTTGTCGTTACCCATAAGTACCAATTGAAGGGTCAACTTTAAATGGGCATATCTCTTAGCACAAATGAATTGGCTGGCTCACGGCCTATCAAAATAAATCTCTTTGAATTAGCTTTTCCAACGCACTTGGTCTCACCTCATTTTGAGTATGGAGAAAGAAGTTATGACCTTTTTCGTAAAATTTGTCTAGGCTAGACGGGAGGCGTCACGACCTGTGAAGCTAGGCGTGAGATGTTGCGGCTAGAATTTTAAAAGAGGTGTTTTATTGAGGTATTTTTGATATTTTTACCCATCCTCAAGGCTTTTTAAGACCTTTAAACCCCCCTCTCCCCTCCTCTTTTATATTCCTAAACCTCTCCTACACTAATTCTAAAACCCTCATTCAAGACTAATTCACTGAAGCCACTCTAGAATCTATTCCAAAGAACTCTTGAAGATTTTCAATTTGGGAGCAAGAGGATTCAGTTCTTCTTCAAATTCTTTTAGGTTTCTTCATCTTGGTGGAGGTACGTGGGTTTGATCCTTGATTTCTTCCAATCAAGGAGACCCAAATCTTTTCAAGCAATTTTCCATGAAATTAAGCTTACTTGACATATGGATTTTCATTATTTTGATTTATTAAATTAAATTGATGTATGAGTTGTATATATTTGATGATTTTAAGCTACTTTAAACCCTATTATGATGATTTACATTGAGTTTATGAAATTATGAACATGCATGTCCCTTTTCAAGGCTTGTTTATGCATGGTGATTATATTATGATCTTAAATGTGGATTTAATTATGTTTTCACTTGAATTTCATATTATATTGTTGATTTTAGATTGAATCTTAATTACCCATGCTTTCCTCTCATCATTCATAGCATTTGCATTCATGACATTGGATTTCTATGAAATTATGAAGTGGGTTAAGCCCAATTATATATTATGATATAATTTTGATAAGATATTGGTTATGACAAGAATGTGATCACATAAATGTCTATGATTTTGGCTCTTTGAGAATTTTGGGTGCTTGCACCATTTTGTATATGAATGAGCTATTCCTATGCATGAGTATTATGACTATGAAATTATTTCTTTTGGCATTTGAGCCCAAGTATGAATTATGATGAATAGTGTTTGGCCTTTAACCCTAAGAATGCCTTAAAGTGGTTTGGAAATGATTATTGCCTCTTTTGAAAGTATGTATATGTATATTATGAGTATTCTTGTGAGATGACGACTTAGCATCTATGGATTGAGGGAGTGCTCTCTTTCCTAGAACTATGTGCCTAACATAAGTTATGTGAAATCTTATCCGAAACGGGATGTGTTCCCGTAAAGAAGGTTGCTTCATACAAAATGGGATAGGTTCTTGTAAGGTAAAGTATAATACGACAAGATATGCTATATGTGAAAATCCTATCCGAAATGGGATATGTTCCCATAAGGAAGGTTGCTTCATGCAAAATGGAATAGGTTCCCGTAAGGTGAATTATGGTTTACCTTTGGCAAATAGACTACTTTTTTACCGATGAGGGGATTTCATCGGGATTCTAAGTAATAGCTCGCTTGGTCTTACTCATGTCGGTTAAGGTCTCATCTCCACTATATATGAGCATTTGCATTTCATGCATCATGAATTTCATAGCATCTTGCTATATTACATTCCTTGTTATATGTATCTCTTTTCTATATTATGTACCCTTGTCATCTAACATTGTATGCAGGTTCTGGTAAGTTACATGCATTGCATGCTGCATATTTAGTACATTCAAACGTACTAACGCACACTTTTGCGTACATAATCGCACCATGTAGGGATCGAGGACTACGATCATCCACTGTACGACTTTAGCTGGAATCTCAAGTTTTGGCTTGTTGTGCTGAGTTCTATCTTCCAAGAATAAGCCACCATTCCTATATCTTATGTAGCTTTTGCTTATGCTATCTTTACTTGAGAGTGAGCTCGGGACATGTCTTGGTCCCCGTCCCATCTTATGACCAGAGACATTGTTGGACATCATGTAAACTCTTGTCGGATCTATATGCTATGTGTTTTATTTGGAGCTTAAGGTTATGGATATATTTTGGATATGACTATTATGGATTTGTTATGAGCATTATGATATTTATGTATGCTTGATCTGGAAATACGGAAGATCCTAAGTCCCGAATTGCCCCCACAGAGTGAGTCACACTTACCTGCCCCGTAGTCTTTATGTGCTACATGTTATGTGAATCCCTGTTATTCACTTTCCCTATGATATCCCCAAAGTGTGAGTCCTACTTTCCCGTCCCTTAGTACTATGTGTTTACTTTTTGAATACGCTTCCGAATCGATGATGTGAATTTTGGATACTTTGAGGCTTGGTTGGGAACTCTTGGGTTCCCATTCGCCATGTCACTCCTAGACCCTAGGTCTAGGTCGTGATAGAGATAGTATCAGAGTACTAGGTTTATAAATGGTCCTCAGAGTCCAACATACCGCGTCAAGTAGAGTCTTATTCATGGGTGGGAAGTGTGCCACATCTACGGGTAGGAGGCTACAAGGCATTTTAGGAAATGTTTTACTTTTTCATGATTCTTATCATGCCATGGAACATGTATTAAGATTTTCTATCTCCATCCTCTCTATCGAATAGGGAGAGTTACTTTGGGCTCATAGTGCAATCTAGACAAAGGAGGATGTTGTAGTCGATCCTATAGATGAGGTGAAGAGGGAGTTGGTGAAAGATATGCATTGTTGACAAACTTGGTCATTTGGGTATTCGAAAGTTTTTTTTGGGTTGGCTGATTACCATGGAATGTTTGTGCAAGGTTTCTTATCTATTACATCTCTATTGACCATGTTGACTCAAAAGAAGGCAAAGTTTGCATGGTCGAATGGGTATAAGAATAACTTCTAGGCATTGAAAAATTGATTTACATTGGATCCTATTTTGACTTTACTAGAGGGCTTGGATGGGTTAGTGGTGTATTTTGATGCTGCTCGATTTGGGTTGGGTTGTCTACTTATACAACATAGTAAACTGATAGCTTATGTATTAAGACAATAGAAGGTGCATGAGCGTCAGTACACGACTCATGATCTTGAGTTAGTGGTGATGGTGTTTGCCTTGAAAATTTTGAGACACTACTTGTATGGGGTGCATGTTGACGTTTTCACCAATCACAAGAGTTTGCAACATGTGCTCACTCAAAGGGGTCTTAACTTGAGGCAAAGGAGAAAGTTGGAACTCCTAAAGGGCTATGACATGGGTGTATGACATCATCCGGATAAGGCAAACACTATAGTTGACACCTTAGTGGGCTATCTATGGGAAGTGTAGCTCATGTTATCGAAGGGAAGGGAGAGTTGGCAAAGTATGTTTACCCTTGGGCTAGATTGGGTGTTAGGTTGGCCAACGCCAGTGATGGTGATATTCATGTTCGGAATAGGGTCAAATCTTTGTGGATGTAGATGTTAAAAGAAGGCAAGACTTAGATCCACCGTTGGTTGAGTTGAAGAATTTGGTTGCAGAAAAGAAAATAGATATTTTCTCCGAAGGGGGAGATAGTGTAATTTGGTACCAAGATCGATTGTGTGTTTCGAATGTCAATGGTCTTAGCGAGGTGATTATGATTGAGGCCCATAACTCTCCTTATTCGGTTCAACCGAGATCTACTAAGAGGTACTAGGGTTTGAGAGAAGTGTATTAGTCGCATGGTTTGAAGAAGGATATAGCCATGTTTGTATCTAAATGCCCTAATTATCGACAAGCAAAGGTAGAACACCAAAGACCCAATGGTTTGACTCAAGATATTAAAATTTCTACTTAGAGATGGGAAGAGGCAGACATGGATTTGGTGGTTGGTTTGCCTCGGACCCAAAAGCAATTTGATTCAATTTGGGGTATTGTTGACCGAATGACTAAGCCGGCTCACTTTTTATCGGTTGAGATTACTCTCAATGTTGAAAACAAATCCTAAGTTAGGTGATTTGGAGTTGGTTGACAAGACAGTATGCCTATTTTTATTATGTTAGATTGCAGTACCTGACTTACTTCTCACTTTTGGAAATCATCTAAAAGAGGGCCTTAACACTAAGGTGAAGTTAAGTGTCACTTTTCATCCTCAATCCGTTGAGCAAGCCGAGAGGACAATTCAAACTTTGGAGGACATATTGAGGTCTTGTGTGTTGGAACTCAAGTTTAATTGGAGTGATCATCCACCACTTATTGAGTTTGTTTATAACACTAGCTTTCTTGCTAGCATTGGTATGGCACTGCTTGGGGCTTTGTTTGGTAGAAGTGTATGTCTCTGGTGGGATGGTTTGAGTTAGATGAGATGACTTTTATATGCCCAGATTTAGTGTTGGGGGCTATGTAAAGAGTGGAATCGATTAGGGAAAAGTAGAAGATGGTTCAAAGTCACCAAAGGTTTTTAATTGGATGTTGGAAAGAGGGATCATAAGTCTCGTATTGGCGATTGAGTATATGTGAAAGTCTCACCTGTGAAGGGTGTAATGCGTTTTGGAAAGGAGGGCAAGTTAAGTTCTGGTATGTAAGCCCTTATGAGTTTGTTCAGCGGTTTGGGAATGTGTCCTATAGATTGGATTTGTACCGGGGTTTGAGTTCTATTCATTCGATTTTCTATGTGTCTAAGTTGAGGAAGTTGGTTGGCGGTACTAGTGCTATTGTGCCTTTGGAAGGCGTCGAGGTTGAGGATAACTTGTCTTATGAGGAAGTTCCGACTGAGATCTTGGATAGGCAAGTGGAGAGGCTTTGCAATATGGATCAATATATTGAAAGTGATACATGGGAAGTGGAACCAAGTATGATGCGCCGAAAATCTCTATCCTTTCCAATCTACTCAAGCCTCTGATATTAGGATCTTTCCATTCTCAATGGTATTAATTCTTTCACTCTTGAGTCTCATGGCATGATATACATACATGTGCACGAAAATGATTTATTTTCATGATGTTTAAAAAGATTTGAATACGTTTTGATATAAGTCTTAATGACGCAATGATTTTCAAATGATAAATTATGCATTGTATCTTGTGATTGGAAGTTTCATGTTCTAATTCAAGCCTTTCAATCCTTGTTCTTCCACATTCGAGGACAAATGTTCCCAAGAGGGAGATGATGTAATGACTTGGATATTATACGACGTCATTGAAACTTGAGGATTTCGTTTTTGGATAAAATTTGGACCAAGTGTCATCTCAAGGGAGACTACACGGCCCGTATGAGGTCACACAGACCGTGTGGCGTTGGTGTGGAGTTTCGAGCTAAGGCACGTCACACTTGGACCCTACATGGTCCATGTGACACTTCACAGACCGTGTGGAGGGTCGTGTGAATGACCTTAAGCTTGAAATGACTATTTTTGGCCTAAGTGTAGTGACATGGCTAGTCACACAGCTTGTGTGACTTGATACCGGCTGTATGGCCCTCCGTAAAGTTGATTTCGTAAATTTTTAAAGTATGGGATCTTCAAGATCAAGCTACGTTTACTTTCAAACCTTCAATTCAAGCCCATTTATGTTGTTTAAGGCCATCATAGGTCTCCTACATCAAGTCAAGTTCAAAGGAATTTCATTGGCTAAGTTTTTTATAAGTACCGGTTAAAGGGTCAACTTTAAATGGGCATATCTTTTAGCACAAAATGAACTGGGTGGCTCACGACCTGTCAAATTAAATCTCTTTGAATTAGCTTTCTAACACACTTGGCCTCACCTCAGTTCGAGTTTGGAGCAAGAAGGTATGAACTTTTTTGTAAATTCTATCTGGGCTAGACAGGAGATTTCACGACTCGTGAAGCTAGGTGTGAGATGTTGCGGTTAAAATTTAAAAGGGTGTTTTATTGAGGTAGTTTTGATATTTTGACCCATCCCCAAGACTTTTTAAGACCTTTAAACCCCCCCCCCCCTTTATATTCCTAAACATCTCCTACACTAATTCTAAAACCCTCATTCAAGACTAATTCACTTAAGCCACTTTAGAATCTATTCCAAAGAACTCTTGAATATTTTCAACTTGGGAGCAAGAGGACTCAATTCGTCTTGAAGTTTTTTTGGGTCTCTTCTTCTTGGTAGAGGTATGTGGGTTTGATCCTTGATTCCTTCCAATCAAGGAGACCCAAATCTTTTCAAGCAATTTTCCATGAAATTAAGCTTAATTGACACGTGGATTTTCATTATTTTGATTTATTAAATTAAATTGATGTATGAGCTGTACATATTTAATGATTTTAAGTTACTTTAAGCCCTATTATGATTATTTACATTGAGTTTAAGAAATTATGAACATGCATGTCCATTTTCAAGGCTTATTTATGCATGGGTGATTATATTATGATTTTAAGTGTGGATTTAATTATATTTTCACTTGAATTTCATATTATATTGTTGATTATAGATTGACTCTCAATTACCCATCAAATGGGTTTCTATGGAAATTATGAAGTGGGTTAAGCCCAACCATGAATTATGATATGATTTTGATAAGATATTGGTTATGAAAAGAATGTGATCACGTACATGTCTATGATTTTGGCTCTTTGAGCATTTTGGGTGCTTGCATCATTTTGTAAATGAATGACATATTCCTACGCATGAGTATTATGACTATGAAATTATGATTTTGGCGCTTGAGCCTAAGTATGAATTATGATGAATGGTGTTTGGCCATTAACCCTAAGAATGCTTTAAAGTGGTTTGGAAATGATTATTGCCTCTTTTGCGAGTATGTATATGTATATTATGAGTATTCTTGTGAGATGACGACTTAGCACCGACGGATTAAGGGAGTGCTCGCTTTTCTAGAACGATGTGCCTAACTTAGGTTATGTGAAATCTTATCCTTAATGGGATGTGTTCTTTAAAAGAAGTTTGTTTCATACGAAATGGGATAGGTTCCTGTTAGGTAAAGTATAATACGACAAGATATGCTATATGTGAAAATCCTATCCGAAATGGGATATGTTCCCATAAGGAAGGTTGCTTCATGCGAAATGGGATGGGTTCCCGTAAGGTGAAGTATGACTTACCTTTGACACGTAGACCACCTTTTTACCAATGAGGGGATTTCATCGAGATTCCAAGTAATAGCTTGCTTGGTCTTACTCATGTTGGTTAAGGTCTCATTCCCACTATATATAAGCATTATTTGCATTTCATGCTTCATAAATTTCATAGCATCTTGTAATACTACATTCCTTGTTATATATATCTCTTTCTATATTATGTGCCCTTGTCATCTAACATTATATGCAGGTTCCAATAAGCTATATGCATTGCATACCGCATACTTAATACATTCAGATGTAGTAACGTATACTTTTGCCTACATGATCTCATCATGTAGGGATTGAGGACTATGATCATCCACTATACGACTTTAGCTGGAATTCTCAAGTTTTGACTTGTTGTGGTGAAACCTATCTTCCAAGGACATGCCACCATTCCTATATCGTATGTAGCTTTTGCGTATGCTATCTTTACTTGATGGTGAGCCCGGGACATGTATTGGCCCCCATCCCATCTTATGACTAGAGGCATTATTGGACATCTTGTAGACTCTTGTCAGATTTATGTGTTATGTGTTGTATCTGGAGCTTACGGTTATGGATATCTTTTGAATGTGTCTATTATGGATTTGTTATGAGGATTATGATATTTATGTATATTTGAGGTGGAAACGTGGAAGATCCTAAGTCCCGAATTTCCTTCTAGAGTGAATCATACTTACCCGCCCCTTATTCTTTATGTGCTACATGTTATGTAAATCCATGTTTTTTCGCTTTCCCTATGATATCCCCATAGCGTGAGTCCTACTTTTCTATCCCTTAATACTATGTGTTTACTTTATGAATATGCTTCCGAACCAATGATGTGAATTTTGGATACTTTGAGGCTTGTTTGGGGACTCTCGGGTTCCCATTCGCCATGTCACTCCTAGACCAAAGGTCCGGGTCATGACAATGGTGGAGATTTGCCCGTCGATGATTTTCATCCTCTGACTCATACTAGTGATCACCTCCATTATAACATCCAAGGTAACCCCTCCGGTGGGTGTTGGAATCTCATTTTCGGTTGCCATTGTACCTAATAAAAAATCACTCTTCAAAGACAGTAAATAACGTAACATTAGCATTATAAAACAAACTCATAATCATTCGTGCTTATACATCTTCGATTGCCTCTCAAATTGGCTTGACTAAGGTTGATGATTGCTTATACTATGTTGTCCTTTAAGTATCAATTTCTACTCTTGGTCGAAATGAATTCTTGCTTCAAAAAAAAAACGGACGACTCGATTAAAGCAAACGGATTTGAATCAAGAAGTTAACTACAAGACAAAAATGAATGAAGCACAAAAGAAAATGACATTAACAAGAAAAATAATTCAAGAACTTATAATCAATAAGTAGATCAATTATGAGTTGAAAATTTAATTATTTAATCATGAGAATGAATGATAATCAAAAGAAAAAAAACTATGAATCTATAATCTGAGATCGGTTGCATAAAAAATGTGCTCAGATCTCTGAATTCAAACTTTGAAAAGTCAAAATTAAAGTTCGGCTCATGAAATTAGATCGCCAAATGACTTTAGCGCGTCGCTGATTGCTCCCTTAGATCGCTGAATGTTACAGTAATCCAGGATGAACCAGGCGAGCTCAGGTACTATTCGGTGGAATGTTGAACGTGTTTTGCGAGCTCGATTTAGCTCACCCAATTGACATTTTTGAACATTTGAAGACCCTGAATTGGACCTCTTTGTGGGCCCTTTGTACTTTCTTGACCTCGTACTTACCCTTTTTGATAAATTTTCGTTTGCACAAATACAATTACTTTTTTTTCTTTTTCTTTTTTGGATCAAACACCTTCCTTTTGAAGATTCTTCTTCTTGAAGATTTGAATATTCTCAAGAACACTTTGAAACATGTGAAGATCTAAACTAAAACCCTTAATAATTTTGGTTCAAAATTTTATGAAATTTGAGATTAAGGTTCTTTTTGACGTAGAGACAATCCTAACCCTAATATTTTTTACCTCTCAATTTCTTCAAATTTTAAAACCTATTTGCATCTTCTTCAAGCTCCTTCACCCAAGAATAGTTGAATCTTCAATTTCACTCCAAACTTCATCGAATCTTAGATTTAGACTCCAATAATATTAGAGAGCACAAATCTAACATTAGAAACTTCAAATAAGACTCAAATCAATAAAAATATTTTTAAAATTTTCTCAAAATGTTATTTGAGCCATTTTTTTATAGTAACAAACCCAAGACTAGAATCATAAAAACGAATCTAAGCTCAACTCTGATACCAAATGATGCAAATGTAACAATAAAAACTTCAAATAAGACTCAAATCAATAAAAATATTTTTGAAATTTTCTAAAATGTTATTTGACCCATTTTTTTAAGTAATAAACGCAAGACTAGAATTGTAGAAACGAATTTAAGCTCAACTCTAATACCAAATGATGCAAATCTCACTACGAAAAATAGAACAAAATGCAAAAACGAAAGACAAAAAATTAAAGGTAGACAAATAAACATAAAAAAAGAAAAATAGAAAGCAACCAAAAGTTATATTACATCTTAAGACATCAATCCATTGATCCAACGATAGCACCTACCTCTTGCAATGACCTCGAGGAAAATTAGATTCACCTCCCACCAAATGTATCTAAACAAAGATTAATAAAACTTGTACTAAGCTCTCAAACTCACATAAAGAGTATTGTTCATCAATATTCAAAGTAGTATATCTAAAGTGAGTAATTACCAATTATTTATAGTATTAGATAATTATTGCAACAATGACCCAAAAGTGGCTTGAAATTGCAATTGGACAATCTGGATAGCCATTACCAACTTCATTCAGCGCATCATCGATCATCCCCTTCCTCGTCGAATGATCCTATCCTGAAGCCTATAACATTAGGCGAGCTCACAAAACATCCTGAAGTACTCAACGCATCGCTAATAGGCACCTCTTTGTCGATTTTGATAGATTCGTCCCTTGTCTCTCTTTCATCTATACAAGCTATCTTCAAGGCATGAAATTCCTTCTTTGCCATCAATACAAGCTCAGGAATCTCTAGTTTCATGAATAGTCCCTGCATCCTCTGAAGTTCCCTAGCTTGGCTTCGAGCGAAAGGTCTTGGTGCGATCTGGAATGCATCAAAGACTTCGGCTCATAGTCTAATTGACAAGTTGTAGAACCATTTTGTGGAGGGTTGACGGTCTTGGCCTTAGAGGTCAAGGCATAGACTCTACGAGGCCTTATGTATAGCTCGTGGACTAGCTCATGGTTTAGGCCTTGTTTTAGGGCCTGGAGACAAGGTCTACGAGATCCCTCTTACGACTCGTATTGATATATGGGTTGTAGTTTGGGCTCGTAAGTCCCATTCTTCAGTAATTTCAGAATAAATTTCTTAGATTTTTGTACTTTCTAAGTTAGGATATTTTAGGGAGTGTTATGCATTGTTGCATAGGGTCCCATAAGTATATATAAATCAAAAAAAAATTTGTAGCACAAATATGACAAATGATCTTTCATCAATATTGGTGTATATACCTATATTTGTATTTTTACACTCTTTCACAAAAGAACAAAATTCTTTTGAGGAAGTATATATTTAATTTGTAGTTTTGTGCTTGTCATATCATATACTAGTAAAAAGAAACTCAACAATCACAATATCAACTATACTCCATGAATTTTGTAGGTCTTAACATAATACAAGATTGTTATTAACTTCATATCTAGTGGTTTCAAATTTAATATGGACTTAGTTAGACACTAAGTCTAATTTTGTCTTTGTCACAAACAAAGAAGCCTCGCATTTTAAATATGATCTCAAAAGTTATTTTTTAAGTATTTAAAAATAACTTTTTGCATAATTTTTTTTTTGCTTTGAAATTGTATAACATGAAATATACATCGACAACATGAAGCGTCTTTTGAAGATAACATTCTACCAATAAAATTATTAGTGCTTCAATTTCCTTTTATAATCTTTACAAAATATCAAAGTTCAATCCATAAAGGTACCTAGTGCAGGCATAAAATTGTTGACTTCATATAGTAACTGTTTTCTATCATAATTAGATAGATACTAACAATATAGACTGAATCTTTATACAACTTTTTTAATTAGTGATGAAGTTTTTATATTCTTTAAAACGTTAAACTAATGAACTTTGACTGTTGATGAAGTTTTTATGACTTTAGATCAGTTTCAAATTCAGATGGAGTAAAAAATTAAGAGGAAAAAATTAAAAAATACAACACTATATTTGTTTAACAATGACATTTTTATATTCTTCTAATCATTAAGCTTTAATATTCTTGATTGGTTTTTATACTCTTCAAGTTGAAATATTCATTCAAACAGACTGTTTGATTAATTGATAAAATTTTAATATTCTTTGAACCAAATATTCAATTTAATTTACTCGATAAAATTTTTATATTCTTCAAACCGAAGTAAATGAACCAAAGCAGAAATTCATGAAGACTTTAGTCTCCAACCAGGAGTAGAAAATCACAATAATTTTAGTCTCCAAAACACAAAAATGATACTCCCTTTTATCTAAATTTGTATGACTTACTTTCTATTTAGTCAGTCTTAAAAAGTGATATATTTCTATATTTAATACCAATTTAATTTTAAAATATTCATTTTACTCTTAATAAAATGAATTTCTAGCCATTCAAATATCTATGATTCAATTTAGATCATAAATTTCAAAACACTATGTTTCTTTCTTAAAACTCCATGCCAAGTTAAACTAACTCATGTACTCTTTTTGTTTATTTTTATTTGTCACTGTTTCACTTATCAAGGTTAAACTTTATGAACTTTGACCAACATTTTAAGATATATTTTTTTATAATGTTAATGTGAGAAAGATTGTAACTTATAGCATTTTTCGAAAAGTTTTCAACCATCTAAATTTTATAATCAAATAATAAATTTAGCTACTTCAATTTATATTTAAAGTTTAATTAAATTGATCTCAAAAGGTGAAACAATGGCAAGTAAAACTGGACAAAAGAAAGTAAATTGAAATGAAGGAAGTATATAAAAAGTCAGACATATTTTCAAGTGATACCTTTCAGAAAAATAACAAACTTTAATAATTAGGATTGATCACCTAATGTACTTATGGGCTTCATGTCACTTATCCTCTTTGTTATCAATGGACCAATAATTAGTTTATTTATTTTCCTTTGTCGACTGCAATCTATCCATAGATATAAATAAATATGACAATGATAATAAGAATGACTCGTTACATCCTTATTTGATTCAAATAATGTTCATCGATTTAAAAATAATCATGACTCAATCATAGTCATTTTAAATTCAACAAATCAAATTGAGAACTTCTCACAACACAGTGAAGCAAACAAATTGGCCTTAACATAAAGTTTCGATTCCAACTTTTCTCTCTTTTATCACCAAAATAGTTCTCGTTCTCTAATTTTTTTTTCCTTTCAGAAGGAAAAAACAGTGAGAAAATAACTTCTCTATACTCGAGTAACTGAGATTAATAGAATAAATCCTCTTAAAATTGAATTATCTTACTCATTGATGTATTGATACTTAAAATTATGATGTCAGCGAACTACTCAACGACAATAAAATACACTAGAATTTGTTTCTGCAGCATAAGAAGTTTGGAAAATTCCTTGTTGAATAATGAGAGAGAACCCTCTATTTATAGACGACAAAGGACAATGTGAAAGATGTTTATTGTACCTATTGAACATGTCGCAATCCTTTAAAAAAGTTACAATCTTTCGGAAAGTCATAACCTTTACAAAAAATCAAAACTTTTCAGAAAAATCACAGCTTTCATTTTCCATTCACACTTTTTAAAAACCGAACAGGTGATATTGCATCTTGAAGTATGCTTAATTATTTAAGGTAGGACTTATTTAGTGAAGACAGTATATGGAATTGGCTTAGTAATAATTTATCTATACAACATTTGACCACTATCTCTTTATTTTAGAGTATCTTTTTTGTGTGTATAGAGACTAAGTTACATATAAGATATGTTTAAAATATTTTCTAGTAGTTGATTAGTAGGCAGAAATGCTTTTTAGGAAAATAATTTCCTATGCTCCTCCAACCTACCATCAGCAAATCCCCATATTTTGTTATGCTTCCCAAATTAGTTTGTTATGGCCATCGAAATTCTTTAAATTAGTTTGTATATGCCTTTCTTGATCCAAAACAGAATGTGTTTCTTTTTTTTTTTTTTAAAAAAACGATCTTGACTTGTACAACTCGAATCTGGAAAGATTGAAGTTGCTAAATTTCAACAAGTGCAATAGGTACTAATTGAGTGACAGCAGTACATTAAAGTTAGGTACACGATGCTATTTAAGCTAGTGGTTATCATAAATTCCATGTCATGAACTGTTCTTACTTGCCATTATGTTGTCTTCATCAATATAAATATTTACATAATATTAATATCTTGAACGAATAAAGTAATAAAATCAAGAAACACGGCATTTGAGTTATGATATTTTCGAGTTATTTTGGTAAATTTCAAATCAAAAGAAAAATTGAGTAAGAAGTTATGTTGACCGAATAAAATAAGAGGCAACCCTTAATTCATGTGGTTCTAGTATAGTTGTTTTTGTCGACCAATATTTAAATTAAAGTAATTTTGAAAAGAAAAAAAAAACTTAACTGTATCACAAGCCATAATTACTCACCATATTATTGGTCAACTTTTTAGTAATTTCAACTCCAATATTCTACATGCATCACCATATTCTCAATCTAGAGACTAGACATACACCAACTTAGAAGCATAATTTTCACCATTCAAGTACATTGCAATTGATAATCTCTATTTACACGTCTTGATTTAAATGAATAAAAGTTAATGTTAAAATAAATTGGTCAAGCCATATAATTGCATCCTTAAATTTATTTTAAACATCTCAAAAATGCGTAATCAAAATAAATTTTATTCGTGGGTAGTATTTGCTTATCAATCTGATAATATCTTAATATTTGTCTAAAATATTTGAAATCCGAGTAATCACGGCATTGTCCAACAAAAATAAATTCCAAGCAATATGAAATTTCTATTCATTGCATTAAACATATACTTCCACAATGAGCACTAATTAACCATTATTGTGTAAAGGAAAAATGATAAAGAAATTGGCACAAAAGTATCAAAGAAAATATATGAGCACTACTTAAACATGACTAATAATAACTTTAATCGCACTAAAGATAAAATTGTGAAATGTACGTTTGGAGCAATGATTCAAGAAACATAAATTTCCTAAACCACTAAATATTTCTGATACTGCATGATTCAACTCTATAAGAACTTTGAATCAGTCTCTTGAAACTCAAAAGAGATTCAGCCAAAAACTGCGGTCCACTTTATACGTTTGTTGAGCAGACCATAACAACATAGTCCTATAAATTCTTTTGCAGGTAAAATAACCACATATTATATCAATTTTACTTTAAATCTAACGAAATCTGAGCAACTTGGTACGATTGAGATTAGGCCTTATTCTCTTCATTCTCATTTATATATCATCTTTTTACGATAAATTGATGGTCTTTAATATATGTCATTTTGTAAAATCAATACATAAATTACTCTACTCTTTCTATTATACCTATGATAGTTAATTAACTCTGAGAATATCTATTTGACCAATTAGGAATGTTGAAAGTTGAAGTTTTAAGATTTGAAATAGTCATTTTGTAAAATCAATACATAAATTACTCTACTCTTTCTATTATACCTATGATAGTTAATTAACTTTGAGAATATATATTTGACCAATTAGGAATGTTGAAAGTTGAAGTTTTAAGATTCGAACTAGTCATTTTATAAAATCAATACATAAATTACTCTATTCTTTTTATTATACCTCTGACAGTTAATTAGCTTTTGAGAATATCTATTAATTTGACCAATTAGGAATGTTGAAAGTTGAAGTTTTAAGATTCAAAATAGTCATCCAAATGCATTTAAATTTTTGAAATATAGTGTATTTAGTATCCTTAATTAAAGGGAAAAGGATCAAAAGTACCCCTGAACCATTTGAAATGGAGCAAAAATACACCTCTGTTATATTTTGGTTCAAGAATACGCCTTAAGTATATTTTTGGCTTAAAAATACCCCTCCTTTAAATTTCTCTCTAAAAAATACCCCTCGTCCTAACAGAAATAAAAAAGTGCCAAAAATACCCCTTAACTATTAGAAATTGAACAAAAATACTTTTCGTTAGTTTTCACCGAATTAAAAAATACCCCTCCGTTAAAATTTTAAAGTTATTATTTAAAATATCTATTTTCTATTAAAGAATTCAACCTCAATGCATTTTTGAATCAATTTTATCAGACTTTGAGTTGTCCAGATTCTTACTATATTAATTAAAAAAAGATTTTATTTATAGTTGCAACTAATTTATCTCTTGAGAATGATAATTTATATTAATTGTGTTACATTACTAACATAAGCACAATAATTTATATACAACCTTCGTAGGTTCGAAAAATTTGAAGAATTGGATCCTATTGAACTCGAGAAACCGATTGAAAAAGGAGGCAATGATTATAACAAGGACGAATCAATATTATCATTCACAAATTGACTTTTTGAGACGTTTGCAAGTGAAATAACAATCCCTTTGACATGAAAAGGTTACTCTCAGACCTATAATCTTAGGAGAAAACCTCTAGGGTCCCTGAATGGAGTTTCATGTGACTGATCATATGGTGTCTTTTGTCCACATAACATGCATGATGTCATTTCCATTAGAGTGAGGGATTTTTTTGTTTGCAAAATTTTAAGGGAGGAGTATTTTTTTAATCAAAATCTAATCAAGAGGTATTTTTGCTCCATTTTTGATAGTTCGGAGGTATTTTTTTTAACCTTTTATTGTTTCCATTACAGAGAGGGATATTTTTTAGCCAAAAATTTACTTGAGAGGTATTTTTGAGCCAAAACACAATGGAAGGATATTTCTGCTCCATTGCAAATAAGTTAGGGCTATTTTTTTTATCCTTTTTCCATAATTAAAACATGACTTTCAGAGTATATTAAATAAGAGCAAAATAGTAAAATTACTAATTTCTAAAATACAAGTGAAATATAAAAAAGTGACATATAAATGTAAACGAAGGGAGTATATAATCCTCACATTAAAAATCACTATATATAAAAGAGATTGAGTCTTACCTTTTTTTTTTAAGAATATTTATCGCAAGAAGAAAGATGCTACAATCTACTACTCTCTCCGTTCTTCTTTACTTGTCCTCTGTTGACTTGGTATATGGATTAAGAAGCAGTAAATGATAGGAGTAATTTTACCAAATCACTCTTTGAATATAATAAATGTAATGTCTTATAAAAGGCAATAGAAAAATGACCATAATTAATGATTAGGAACTAAGTGTAAAATCATCTTTTGATTTCATAAAGTGGACAAGTATTGCTTAAGGCTGGCAACTGTTAGACCCCGTATTTCTATAAATTAAGGATAACTATCCAATTGGAAAATTTTGTTGTGGACATCGTGTAATTTGAACTTAAGTATATTCATGGTGCATGATTAGAGTATCAAGTGAATTTGGTGTGCATAATTAAGTTTGAGTCGGAAGTCCTCGATTGGATCAAAATAGAAAAGTTTGGGGGACCTAATTGATCAATGGGCTAAGATGGACCCCTTATGATGCAACTTTGGAAAGTTGAAATCTATATATATATAGGCCTTCTTGTTCCAAATAAGAACATTTCATTGTTCTTGACACTTAGCCTCAAAATTAGAAGAGAAAGAAGGGAAAGAGGAGAAGAAGAAGAAGAAGAGGGAAGGAAAGAGAAAACAAGTTTCTTAATCTTTGTGCTCTTGTTTCTTAAATATTCTAGTTATTAAGTTATTGATTGTGAATTGGAGTATTTGGAATTTAGGGAGATAGGTTAATTTTGGAGTTGCATCGCTATATATATATGTGTGTATGTACCTAAGAACGTCTACAATACGCGTATAACCACGGTTGAGAGAAAATTGAACCGAAGGGAGACGAATTGAGAGAAGAAAAATTGAAGTAGCAACCGAGAGCTACAATAAAGTAGCTCTTGGGTTGCTACAGTGGAGGGGGGATTACTCGTTTTTCGACTTCTCGATAAATTGTCGCTTCTAGGGCATTATATTGAGGTTCCTAAGCATCGCAGTAGCTTTGGGTTGGAAGGGAAACGTTTGGAAATCCGTAGGCGAAGAATTGAAGTCGTGAACGGATTGGAATAGTATGTCCCATTCTAACTTCT